>CABFVZ010002824.1:44684-65676 GCA_902151445.1 Timema monikensis
AGGCGGGTTGGAAGTCTTACAAGAGTCCAGTAGCTCCCCAGACCGGACTGTTACAGAGAAACACCTCGTCTTACCGCCCGTCCGGGCAGAGGTGGACAAGGTAGAACTTAGAATAAGTGCAGCTAGTCACGTGTGCGTTGGGCAGGGAGTCCCCAACAAGGAGACCTTGAACCAGAATAAAAACATGCTGAATCCTGATAAATCAATCCACACTGATATTATGAACATTCAATAATGACAGTTAAATTTCACCAGTATAAAACATTACCTGTTCTGACTGTAACTTCGAGAAATGTCCTTTATTCAAATTTGAAAAAAAAATTAAAAAAATTGGCAATCTTAATTACTGATGGGGTTTTTTTTAGTGTGAAAAACAAACAAATACTATTCTAGAAATAGCTATGGCTCGCGGAGCACAGTTTGAAAAACACTGGCGCAGGGGATAGGGACATCACATACATATATAGCTCTGACTCTATTGCGCCCAGTAAGATTCGAACTTCGACCTACCCGACAATACAGTCGTTTGAGAATAGCAATAAACTTTCCCTTTTTTTTAGTACCCCGTCTTACTACCCGTTCGGGTTATACGCCTACGTACTAATTACACTAATGGTTTAGGTATTAGGAACGTCTAATTGAGAGGAAGTGCACCCGAATTTGCGTGACAGGAGAGTGTAAAACCTCCCTCAGTGCACGCGACCGGGACCTAACCCCAATCTCCCCATCTTCGGCAGTCTAGTCCAACACGAGAGTAGCGCGTTAGACCACGCGGCCACCGAAGCGGGTAGTAACCAATTTAACCCTAAGTACTATTCGTGAAATTTAAAAATGACACCTGGACACTAGAATCAAACCCGGCACACTTGATTTAGCACGCCGTTGCTATAGAGGGGTTGTCCCGAGCTCAGGGTAGTTCACGGTAGAGTCTGTTATGGACGTGAGTAAATCGTCGAGGTCTCAGTGATACCAGTTACCACAGCAATCAACGACTCGGGAAAGACTTTGTGCTGCCATTTGTAAATGACTTTGTACATTAAAGCGAATAACATCGAAGAAAATTAATGTTCGTGCGATCGAGTAATGATTTTAGATGTGGCCATATCCGTAAACTAAAGATCAAGTAATGATTCTAGATGTGGCCATATCCGTAAACTAAAGATCAAATAATGATTCTAGATGTGGCCATATCCGTAAACTAAAGATCAAATAATGATTCTAGATGTGGCCATATCCGTAAACTAAAGATCGAATAATGATTCTAGATGTGGCCATATCCGTAAACTAAAGATCGAATAATGATTCTAGATGTGGCCATATCCGTAAACTAAAGATCAAGTAATGATTCTAGATGTGGCCATATCCGTAAACTAAAGATCAAGTAACCAAATTTGCGTGGGAGGAGAGCGGGTAACCATTTAGAGGAAAACCACCCTCAGTAGACCTGACCAGGATTCGAACCTCAATCTCTCCGACACGAGAATGACGCCTTAGATCATTCGGCCACTGAAGCTGGTTATAACATTAACAATAACCTAGATACAAAAAGATATATTTTTAGTGAAATGTCAACAAAGACCGGTAGGTTTTTAAAGAGCAGTTCGGTTCGTATTGTTTGTTATGAATCACATCCCCGAAGCGCGCATGCGCAGATAAGGATATCAGAACCCGTGCAGGGAACACGTCGATAGAACACGGATTAAAAACCCACTTATCCGTGACTCATGACACTGACAATGTGACAATGGTGTGACCTGGATCCGTGCAAGGGAAGGTCAGACAAAGAGCTGGACTTTGGTGTTCGTAAGGATTAGGCGAAAAATTGTTTATTAAATTTGAACACTTTGACTGGAAATCAGGACGAAATTACTAAAGTAATTAATGATGAACAGCCTCATTTAGCGAAGCGGCATTTTTTTAACATCGCGTCTTATTTCCATTTTGGGTTATACGCCCATATACTAATTACGTTTATGGATTAGGGATGAGCGCGATTAAATTTAAATGAAGTGCATTCGCATTTGCGTGGAGGGAGAGTTAAAAACCATTAATGAAAACCACCCGAGCGGGATCAAACCTTTATCTTCCGTCTAATCTATTGCGAGAGTAGTATCTTAGACCATGCAGCCACCGAAGGTAGGTTTATTACTAGAACAGCCGCCACAGAGGGCATAGGGGGTCATAGTTGTAAATAGCATAGTTACTCACAATGTTAGATTACTGTATAAAGCCATTTAGTAGTTTCTTATTCATATTTGATCTTGTCTGTTTTAAACCAGGATCATCCTCTTCAATTATTTTTTTTAATCAGATAGTTTCTATAAATTATTTGGAGTGGGCCTTCTTCAACAATTTTTCGAAAAGTGGTTCACTCTAGAAGCTATGAGTAGTATTCGCCTTGATTTTTTTTTAAATTAGTTTCTTTTATAAATTATAAGCCACCATTTAAAGTGTTCCTCACCTAAACAATTTTGAAATTTGGATGCCCCTTGAAGCTATTTAAAGTGATACTCACCTTAATTATTTTTTTTACGATAGTTAGATACTTCTAGAAGATAATCTTTGAAGTAGTCTTCCACCGACAAAATTTTTAAAGTTGAATTATTTCAGAAACTAGGCTATTTGGAGTGTTTCTCACCTGAAAATTCTTCAGAATGGCATTCATCTAGAAGCTTTCTCAAGTTGTCCTCCCGTTAAATATTTTTGAAATTTGGATGACCTTGGAAGCTATTAATAGCTTTCCTCTCTTGACTTTTTCTGCCAATTAGATGCCTCTATTCTAGTAATTATTTGAAGCGGTCTTCTCCGGTAAATTTTTGACAATATAATGCATCTCGAAGTAATTTGGAGTTTGATTTAAGGCCATCTTTCAGCTTCATATTCGATAATATCAGAGTTTTTGAATTGTATCTAGGGGGTAAATTAATCCAGGGAGTGTCAAATTATTTCCATGGGGTCAGAGCCCCCCACAGTTCCTCCTCTCTTCTGTCCACACATACTCTATACTCGGTATTCGTGGATGAACTGCTCTCAAGAGATTATTAGTCCTCTGTGATGTGTGGTAGTCTACCGTCTAGGAGGAGCAATGCTCGTTACTCGCTATGCACGACAAATATTCCTACATGAAAACAAATATTTTGTCCAAACTTGCTTGAGACATATCAGAAATTGAGTAAACGTGGACAAATAACGCACGTGTGGACCCTGATTAAGAGGTTTCTGCGCGTAAAAAGACAACAAATTGTATACTTTATCTGTGTTGTATTTTCTTTCTAAAATATGAGCTTTCATTTTATTTTTTGTATTCATTTTCTAACTTTAACAAAGGGGTGGGGGGAGGGTTTACTGACCCTCTGACCACTCCTCCCCCCCACGCGATTCAAGTTTCCGTTAGTAGCTAAACGTTGAAGAGAGTAAATCATGCGTTCCTTGGTTCAAACCCTGCACAGGGAAATAGTAAACAAATGAGTCACATTGTAAATACCGACTGTAGAGCTACATTCAGTATTTAGTTCTTATAAGTTACTGTGTTTACCGGAAATGTGTGAAGAGGTTCGCAACCTGGGGTCCACAAACAGTTTCTTAGTAGGCCTACCGCATGTTACTACCCGTTCGGTTTATATGATTATGTTCTTGCTAATGGTATTAAGGATTAATAAGTTTATATTTATAAGAAGTGTACTCACATTTGCGTGGAAGTAGAATGGAAAACCATTTTGAAAAAACCCTCAGTACATCCGATCTAGATTCTAACCTCGATTTCCCCGTCATCGGAAGTCTAGTCCACTGCGAGGATAGTGCCTCAGACTATGCGGCCACCGCGAATAGTTTTATGTGTGTGAGATGGGGGTATAAATAAATCTAGATTTTATAGTTATTTTGCTATTAATATTTTAACATCATATACAAATATTTACGTTTCATAATTTTTTTAAACATCTGGGTTTTCCCCCCATCACTGTTAAGACTAATCATCTTTTTACTTTCTCTCGAACCCTTGGAGACAGAAGTATTGTGACCGTCAAAAAAATCGAACACGAGATTTTGATAAATATCGACGTTTCATGACCCCCTTAAACCAACGTAGTCTGTCTGTCTGTCTGTCTGTATCTCGGATTAGAGCCGAGACCATTTTACACATTGGGTTGAAACTTGGTATTTAGGGTTTTCATTAGTTCCCCTTGAGGAGTTTTGGGATTTAGACAAACCCGATTTAACCCTGAAATTAAGGGTAGTTTACTGAAGGGTAAAAAGAGAACAAAACGATTTTGACTAAAATTAAATTACGTAAGTGGAAATTTACAATTTTGATCACAATATCTCCACGACTATTTGAGATAAGAAATATCTTATCATTGTAAAGTTGCAGTACCATTAGATATAAAAATATTTTATTTGGAATAGTATTTTATAAAACCAACAATTTCCAAATTATAAGGAAATATATTATATTTATTAAATGACGGTCTGGGAAATGGGGAGTAGATTATTATGATCTTTGGTTGACAAAGATATTCCTCTTTTGCTTAATTTTTACATTACACTGTATATTATTTGATGTATAATCTTTGGTGGAGTGTTTCTGTAAATATCTATATTATTTCGTATATATATATAGTCTATGGTGCCGACATTTTTTTTTATCAGCGCATCTTATTACCTGTTCGGGTTATACGCTTATACACTAATTACGCTAATGGCTTACGGATAAAGAAAATTATATTGACATGAACTGTACCCACATTTGCGCAAAGGGAGAGTGTAAAACCATTTAGGTAAACAACTCAATACAGCCGACCGAGATTCGAACCTTTATCTCCCCGTTATCGGAAGTCTAGTCTACTGGTAGCTTATAAGATAGGGTCATAGTGTAATCAGTCAAGGTAAGACTAATATATTGCTTGGTTCCACTATGGTGTAGCTTATAAGATAGGGTCATAGTGTAATCAGTCAAGGTAAGACTGCTACCTTGCTTGGTTCCACTATGGTGTAGCTTGTAAGATAGGACCATAGTGTAATCAGTCAAGGGGAGTCTGCTATCTTTTAGGGTAAATGAATAGTAAATTTAAAGAACTAGGATGAAGGTCAATTTTATAACAAATGCGTCAGTAAATCTCTGAGCTTCAACAGCGCTGATATGACGTAGAACTGTGATGCTCTTATCCCAGGATGTGCGAGCAGAACTATCAGCGCTGTTAGTGGCAAGATGTTGAATTATTTATGGTGACAAGTATTTAGCATAGCGTTCAGTCGTTGAATACAAAGTGGTAATAAAAGTATTGTTTTTTTCACTTACTGTTCTAGTTTGTATCCAAATGAATGTGCGCCGTGCGCATGTTCCGTTTAGGAGTCGCAAACTCGATTATCCCTCCTCCTTATTAGCTAATTAAGGGTCGGCGCTTCTAGACTCAACGACTGGCTCACTTGTTAAAGTAGGTCGGGGATCATAGAAGCTGTGTGTGTAATTCACTCGTTCTCTATAGCGAACATAAATAGTTACGTTCTCTAGAGAAGTATTCATAGTTGACATAAATAATAACGTTCTCAACTCACACTCGGTTTTAATAAAAGATCTTCACTGTAGGCTGACACTTGAGGAATGAACCTAACAGTTTTGAAAATGAGCCGCTTCTGTGGCCGCATAGTCTAAGTCATCACTTTCGCAATTGAGTAGACTGCCAATGATGGGGAGATCATGGTTCAATTCTGGTCGGGTGTACCGAGGCTTTTCCTAAATAGTTTCCCACTCTCTCTCTCTCTCTTCCTCCACTCAAATGCTGGTTTATTTCTTCTAAATACAACCTTACTCATCGCTAACCCATTAGCGTACTTAGTATATAAGCGTGTAAGCCGAATGGGTGGTTAGACGCGGCACTAAAAAATCAGATCACAATGAGAATAACTAAATTATGTTGGAGTTTTTTATGAGCACCGCAGGCCTAACATACTTACCGTCCAAGCTAGACATATATTACACCAATAGGGATATGAAAGATGGAATTCTAGAGGAAATATAACCACCCATATGCGTGGAGAGAGAGTGGGAAAACTTGGTGTTTTAATATTTCAGTACATTTGAATGGCAGTATCGTATCGTGGAGTGTTTCAAGAGCAAGCAGAACTTATCAAAACTAGATATGGGATATTTTATCCACCACAATGTCCCCATTTGACCAATCCAACAAAGTTTCTGATTTATATAACTTACATGGGAATGTATGTTCGTTGATACCCAGTGACGAGGCGTGTAGTGCTGCCAGGGTAAGCAGATCTTGTTCAAACTGTGCCTGCGACGTGTTCTAATCACTCATTGGTCGGGTGTCAACATTCCTGTGTTAGGCATGTAGAGTAAAGCCTATGTATGATTGGTCAAATGGGGACAGAGTGGGAGAGAACATATCACTGGTACAGTTTTTACAAGCTCTGCTTACCCTGGTCAAATGGGGACAAAGTGGGAGAGAACATATCACAGGTACAGTTTTAACAAGCTCTGCTTACCCTGGTCAAATGGGGACAAGAGTGGGAGAGAACATATCACAGGTACAGTTGTAACAAGCTCTGCTTACTCTGGCAACACGCCATGCCGGACGTGATTCTAACCCCTACCTCTACGTCAATGATACAAGACTAACGCCTTTGTCCGTGTGGCCACTGGTGCGGACTACCTTGGCTCTTTGTCCAGAAAGGAAGAAGGAAATGTCTGACTTGAGTTAACAATTCTCTGATCACAGCGACTTCAGGATGCCTGACAAAGGTTCGCCGATTGTTGTTGACACGTCCCGCCATATTGACAGCACGTGACTGTAACAAGGGACTGTCTTATTGGTAGCTCAAGGCCGTGATGAGATTGCATCCTCTCCTTAATGTAATGGCCGTCGATACGACTCGTGAATAGTGGACAGAAGGAATACCAAGGGTCGGTTGCACAATCGATACGACTCGTGAATAGTGGACAGAAGGAATACCAAGGGTCGGTTGCACAATCGATACAGACTCGTGAATAGTGGACACAAGGAATACCAAGGGTCGGTTGCACAATCGATACGACTCGTGAATAGTGGACAGAAGGAATACCAAGGGTCGGTTGCACAATCAACCCAATCCTAAATTGTAACAATTATATTTTACACATCCCTTTGGATCAATTAATAGAGTTAATCAGATCTATTTCAATATTTATTTGATTTACATTATATTTCGCGGTAAGTATCTACGTGGTGCAACATACTTCTGTATCTATCAGTCACCCAGGCAAAGTCTTCTCGAAGGACAAGGGCGAGTCATCCCGTTACCTACATTAACGACACTAAATAAATTAACTCATTAAATTTACTTTAGTGATTTAAGCTATGGCTACACGGAGCCGCACCGCATTTTCTGACAGTTTTTATTATTTATAGACTGAATTCTATTACAAAGTTTTTATTTTTATTTTTACTTGCATAGGTTTTCACCTATTTTCATAAAATTAAGTTAGCTATTAATTACGAAGAATAAAAGTTAAGTTAGCTATTAATTACGAAGAATAAAGTTAAGTTAGCTATTCATTACGAAGAAGAATGTTTGTTGTTCAATAAGTTGTTGTTTATAATATTGTTTATCTTGCACGTAATGTTGTAAGCAATAACTACAGTGCTTGCTGGATAGCATTAAAACAAAGTTGGGTCGCTCCCGAACGTTTATTTCCGGTGGAAGGTGGCAAAGCTCTCTCGACGATTCGTCCGCGCAGATGCGGTGCGGACCGTATAGCCAGCCCTTTAAATGATAGCCCGACAACGAATCGCATCAAGCTAATCAATATAATATCAAAACTCGTTAATAGTGAACAGGAACAATAGGTCGGTACCCGCGAGCTGAATACTAAATAATAACGTTACAAGATCAATAAATGTTTGGGTTGAAACAAAATTAATCAGAGATCAAAATCATCGAACATCTGACCATAGTCTGATCAAATAATCATGTAAAATATGGCAACACTGTAAATATCATTGTATTTAGAAAATCTGACTGTCGAATGTTCTAAATAATTTATAAATAATGTTGGCTATAGTGTAGTAAGTTTGTAAGTGTATGTTTCGACTTTATATTGGAGCAACCCTTATTTTGAACTAACAAAATAAAACCACTAATAAAAATAATGCGAGACAGCTGAAGATCTGCAGGCCATTCCAACGTTTCATGGGGTGGCCGGCCACCTTAAACATTTCAATTTATACACACAAAAAGAGGGACTAGATTAATTACATCAGTTCTCACAGAATTTCCTAAAAAAAACTAACTTGTTGACGTAGTTATTTACCGAGCGGGTCTGTTCAAAGAAACTTACATTTAAAAATATATGTCCTCTTTAGTGTCAATATTTCTCTCCCCCCCTCATTAAAAAAACACACGATACAGTAGTAACTACTAGTGCTTGTAAATACTGTGGCAAGCTTGCTAACTAAAATGATGTTACACGCTTCGGTGGCAGCATGGTCTAAGACATCACTCTCGCGGTAGATTAGACAGGGGAGATCGAGGTTCAAACCTCGATCGGGTGTAATGAGGGTTTTTGTTCTAAAATGGTTTTCCACTCTCCCTCCATGCAAATTCAGGTACTCTTCCAATATATATATATATATATATATATATATATCCTTCCTAATCTCTAACTCTTTAGCGTGATTAGTAAATAAGAGTAAACCGAACGGGTAGTAAGATTCGGTGCCAAAAAATTTGAGAAATGTTATTTTGAAATCAACTTCCCCTGAATATTGCTCACCTTTTTCTAAAAAAAAATATTTTCATTCTTTCTTTGAACAAGTCAATATTACTGAGAACGAAAAAAAACCTAGTCAAAATGTTCATTATTATTATTATGATTATTATTATTAAATCCTCAACATGTCGCTTTAACAAAACACTGCAATATTTTTTCCAGTCTTTAATAAATTGTAGAAGGAAGAATTGGGTCTGAGGGGAGTAGGGGGGGGGGTATAAATAATAAAGCACCTTAGGGGTCCCACTCATTGCTGCCAACAAAATGTCGCAGTGATACCACTACGCTAGTGACGTAGGACAACACAGCCCAGATCTTGCAAAAGTTAAATAAATCAACTTTTTTTTTTCCACAGTGAACTTAAGACCTAAAGTAAAAACAAATAAAAATTTGAAATAACATTTTACACAAGACATATTTGTTACAGTAGATTTAAGAAAACATTATAAAATATAAATATAATTATTTATAAAAACACAAGGTGAAATTCCTTTTGGGAGGAAGAAAACACATTAAAAATGTAGATCGTCTTGGAAAGAGAATTAATGAGAAAATAATGTCGGGGTACAGTCATTGCACCTCGCTGTATTTTTGCAATTATATTTGGTAATTTTGTAATTATTGTCACAAGAAGCAAAACACGACAGATATTAGGTAAAGAAACCATTATTACTGTACACACGCGTGTTCCAATTCAACCTTCCACGTGCCAGAGGCAACACCAGAAACTTTATAAGATAGGGCCATAGTGTAATCAGTCAAGGTAAGACTGCTATCTTCCTTGGTTCCACTATAGGCATGGACATTTCTTACAAACCCATTATTTTATCGAAACGCATAGAAATCCTCGTTACGTTATCAAAACCACACACAAAAAATCAAAGGGCTTTTGGTATCATCTGAGCGAGACAGAAAAAAAAAACCCAGAGAAGAGCGTTTCCAAAATGGGGTTTTGTGAGGTAAATTTAGGGGTTCTACGAGAAAAATAAAATAAATTTTACACATTAAAAGCTAAAACTATTTTAGGTGCGTTTATATCTGGCGGACGATACGATATTTGGGTCAGGTCGCTTCCTAACGAATTCTGTATTCTCGATATTCTATTGAACTAAAATAAAGTAGGCCTATCAAACCAACTTGATGCGTCTCCAGACATAATCATCATCATCATCTCCATCATCATCATCATAATCATCAACTGTTTCCAGTCTGTGGCCAGGTCAGTTTAGTAAAATGACTCCATCTACCTCTACTCTTCGAACATTATTCCTTCTTTAATTTCTTCCATTCTTCTCCTCTCACTAACACACGTGCTGTTGTTATCTGCTTTTTTCATCTCTTTCTTGGCCTCCCTTTAAGTCTTTTTCCAAAACACTTCATTTCCTGAATTCTCTTTGGCATCCTCTCTTTCTCCATCCTCATTACATGACCATACCATCTCAGTCTTGCTTCCTCTACTATCTCATGTACCCCAACATCCTCATTACATGACCATACCATCTCAGTCTTGCTTCCTCTACTATCTCATGTACTCCAACATCCTCATTACATGACCATACCATCTCAGTCTTGCTTCCTCTACTATCTCATGTACTCCAACATCCTCATTACATGTCCATACCATCTCAGTCTTGCTTCCTCTACTATCTCATGTACTCCAACATCCTCATTACATGTCCATACCATCTCAGTCTTGCTTCCTCTACTATCTCATGTACTCCAACATCCTCATTACATGTCCATACCATCTCAGTCTTGCTTCCTCTACTATCTCATGTACTCCAACATCCTCATTACATGTCCATACCATCTCAGTCTTGCTTCCTCTACTATCTCATGTACTCCAACATCCTCATTACATGTCCATACCATCTCAGTCTTGCTTCCTCTACTATCTCATGTACTCCAACATCCTCATTACATGTCCATACCATCTCAGTCTTGCTTCCTCTACTATCTCATGTACTCCAACATCCTCATTACATGTCCATACCATCTCAGTCTTGCTTCCTCTACTATCTCATGTACTCCAACATCCTCATTACATGACCATACCATCTCAGTCTTTCTTCCTCTACTATCTCATGTACTCCAACATCCTCATTACATGTCCATACCATCTCAGTCTTGCTTCCTCTAATATCTCATGTACCCCAACCTCCTCATTACATGACCATACCATCTCAGTCTTGCTTCCTCTACTATCTCATGTACCCCAACATCCTCATTACATGACCATACCATCTCAGTCTTTCTTCCTCTACTATCTCATGTACTCCAACATCCTCATTACATGTCCATACCATCTCAGTCTTGCTTCCTCTAATATCTCATGTACCCCAACCTCCTCATTACATAACCATACCATCTCAGTCTTGCTTCCTCTACTATCTCATGTACCCCAACATCCTCATTACATGACCATACCATCTCAGTCTTTCTTCCTCTACTATCTCATGTACCCCAACATCCTCATTACATGACCATACCATCTCAGTCTTGCTTCCTCTACTATCTCATGTAATCCCTTCTCTTTCCCGGACAGCTTTATTCATAATCTTGTTTCTCCTTGTCTCTCTTACATTCAATGTCCATATTTCTTCTGCATATGTGACAATGGGTCTAACATGAGCTCATTAAAATGTATGTTGAAGTTTTTGTATTTTTTATACTAATAATTATTTTAAAAAATCTGATATCATAAATAAATTAATTAAGAGCAAAACCTTGTATTTTTTCTGACAGGCACATAAATTATAGGCCTACAGGGCAGCTGCATTTATTTATGGACATGAACGAGGATAAAACGTATAGTTGCCTTCCCCCTGGAAAAATGTAGCTCTCAATTTAAAGATATTTGACTTTGAACCAAAATAAATATTGATTTATATAAATATCAAAATAATATTTAAGATATTCCATAATGTTGTACGGAATATAAAGGGTTTCCGTGATTAAATTTAGTTGGGAAATGTTGCCATAGACTGTTATAATCTCACTTTGGATACCAAACATAACTACTGGACACGTGATCTCTTTTACAGAGTAACTTCCGCCTTTCACTTGTTTCCAAACGATTATCATTTCAATGGCATTTTAATTATCAATTTAGTTGCCGTACCGTCCATACGACCTGGAACGTTGTCTACCTTAGAGCGGAATCGCGTTTTGAAGGTCAGCGCCAGACAGTTACAAAAAATAATTATTATTTATTCATACGTCAAATCATGTTATCTGCAGCTGTAACTTTTGATAGATACTATAAATATCTATAAAATATTAATAATAATATAGTAGCATGGTATTGTTTTGTTTTTCTAAAATCTCCTTGTGTTCTCGCTGTAGTTTGAAATTGTGATCTCTTTGCTTTCTTTTTGACCTTGTCCTGTTCCTCATTGGCTAACCAAATAGAACGAAAGTGTTTACAAGTCGTTTAAAAATTCAACCATGATTAAAATGTAACATATGAACATATAGCTTTTGCTCTACAAAATTTTTATTCTAGCCTCTACATTATTTATAGCCTATTGCATTTTAAAGTAAATTGTTTTCGAAAGATTGTTTCCAAAGGTGTCCGACAGATGGTACCAGCGACTTTTCGTACCACCCTACCTGATTGCGTACACCCTGGATAGAAAGAGGGGGAGGGGTGTGTGTGTGTTATTTGAATATTTTTTAAAATTAGGTACTATTAATTAATACAGAATTTTGTAATTTTTTTAGGTAAGATTTTATTTTTTAACAATCAGTTTTGTTGTCAATTTTATTTTTCAGTACCTACTCCAGGTTAGGTTAGGTTAGTTTAGGCCAGAGGTATTTACGCAATTGTCACTCCCTAAATTTTACCAAAAATAAGGTAGTCACC
Source organism: Timema monikensis (assembly GCA_902151445.1). NCBI lineage: Eukaryota > Metazoa > Arthropoda > Insecta > Phasmatodea > Timematidae > Timema > Timema monikensis. Next base: position 57,311 of record CABFVZ010002824.1, read on the forward strand.
CCCCTGAGTGGTACAAAATGTCACTGATACCATTTGTCCCGTATTCGTTTCCAAATGCTTCAAAATAAAAGCTATACGCTTCGGTGGTCACATGGTCGAAGGCGTCACTCTCACAATAGACTGGACTGCCAACGAGGGGCATATCGGGGTTCGAATCCCTGTCGGGCACACTGAGGCTGGATTTTCCTAAATTGTTTTCCACTCTCCCACCACTCAAATGAGGCTACACATATTATAAATTCAACCTTACTCATCTCGAACACATTAGTGTACAGTAATTGGTAAATATATGCGTACAACCAGAACGGGTCGTAAGAAGCTAGAAAAATAAGCTTTAGAAAATATCAAAAGCTTTAAGTTTAGAAATAGTTCACGCAACAATGACTGCGGTATTTATATTGTGAAAATTTTTTTTAGTAAGCGGCGAATAGAACAGAACAGTTATAATGCGCCTATACGCTGAATTTCATAAATATGTTCTCTTTGTAAGATGACAATACTAAATGCATCATTACTCAAGAATATCGGGACTTTTGAGGTTTTATTCTTGTATTTTTTAGCACTTGATTAACTAGACCGCGCAATAAAATACCTTATTCTAACCCATTCCAAATTAACCGTTGTTGACGCAAAAAAAGTTGACATTCGTCGGGTTAGGATAGATTTTAATATTTGACATATTAACTATCTTTTAAACAATTTGTAAAGTACGTGTTTTAGAGTATTCTAATTATTGACATATTAACTATCTTTTAAACAATTTGTAAAATACGTGTTTTAGAGTATTTTTGTATTTTAAGTTCCCCCTCCTGGTTTAAGAGCCGTTCAAACCATAGTTATCCTGTACCGTGAGTTCATTATTAACTGGCTGACCCCGGCACCCTAACTGGGGGGACAGGGCGAGGAGGGGGTATAGGTACATTGCCCCTATCCCCTTGTTTTCTTACAGAAGAGCAGGGGGGCATGTGTTTTGGAACAATTGTTTAACAATTTACTTACGATTGTTGCGACCAGTAACATTGATCAAGAAAGAGAAAACCTAAAAAAAAAAGTTCAAAATGAGCCAAAATCTTTCTTCTATTCACGATTTTGAGTCCGGTAAAGCAAACTACAGAAAAATAAGTTTTAGACAACATTATGAGCGAAGTAGAATTGATGCGGCAACGCGGAAAAGAAATTTATCGAACAATTAATTTAAACACCAAACATTGTTAAAGACTTTGTAAATAAATTCAAAGAAATTCACCCTGGAACGAAGAAATTATTTCCTGAGTTTTGTATCTTTCTAAGGTTGATGATTTCTGCCAAGGCCGTTAGCAAGGTATTTTTTTGGGGGGGAGCGGGGTTCAAACCTACCTGAAATCTTATGAACAAAATAATAGGTCTTTATTTATGGTTCAAAAAATATACAAATTAAGGTACACGTACAAAATAGGGTGCTGTGTTATCATAAAAATCACTTTAGATAGATTCTAGAACTGTTTATCATTTAGAATTATTTTTTTTAACCTTCGGCAATTGTGGGATGTTCGCCCCAAACTCCCCCTGAAAATATTGGCTGGCTACGGTTTTGATTTCTGCTACATCTGAAAGAGCTGGAAGATGGTTTTCAATTCTACACAGAGTAAAAATAAAATACCTCCGAACAACCACGTGACACAAAACCGTTTACATCATGTGTGTGTTACTTACGCTTACCCAGAATTAGTTGATGTTGACTTGGTGAAAATAATAGATGAATTTATTAGCAATAACTCCTTCATTTGTCAAGTTTTTTGGAAAAGTAGTTTGACCTTAATATCCGTACGCACGACACTGACTCTTACTTTAGTGTATTCAGAAATACCAAAATTTACAAATCACATTGTTATATCTTAATCAAACACTATTTGGAAAATCTTGTCAAGCCATTAATAAGATTTTTTTTAAATTAATAAATCCTACAGCATAACATTTTGAACATTTGAATCTAAAAACCTTCCGGGATCCCTGCCGACTAATCCTAGAAAACCTATAAACAATTTACTCCTAATATTGATGTGACCCAATTCTTGGTGTGTCGATTTCGAACAATAATGCATTTTGGTTGAGCTACGCAACAAAGAAAACAGTTGTTGAGCTTCGGTGCTAGCGCACTGTGTCAGTCATGAAACTTTTTCTGTAAAAACCGTAAATATTGTTGTCTAACTTAAACCACATTAGGGTTTAATGATATATTTTTCTAAACTGGCATGAGGTGTATTTATTTAGCTGTATCGGTTTCAAAAGGATTTCTTTACTCTTTAATTATTATTGGTATTATTCTCTGAGATGTATATTATTTAATTATTTACATTGACTAACCACAGCCAAAGCTTTGAGAAATTAATTTTAATCTTATAACAGTTGGCACAGTGTTTTTAACAGGTTAAAAAAAAATTCAAAACAAAATAATTTAGTTTTTTGTGCAAAGTGTATATTCCCTCTTTTCTTTTTGTTTAATAAAGGGTGACCTGGTGGTCTAGGGGTAAGGTGTCAGACTTCTATGCTGGCGGCGGGGGTTCGATCCTCGGTCCCGGCAAAGATTTATCTGATTACCAAACCCTTCCTACACCTCTGACAAGACATCTTGTGAATGTGGGGAATGCCAGACCTCCACCGTGGTTCGGATTCCACGTTAAACTGTAGGTCCTCCATTTCATCTCACAATCACCCTACCGTTACACATTAGCGTAAGTGCGTATAACCCGAACGGGTAGTAAGACGCGGTGCTAATAATAATAATTTGATAAAGGCAACAATGGCGAAATATTAATCGAGTTGTGTTAAAACGTGTGTTTGACTATTTATATTAACGGAAGATGTAACTTCTTTGAGCATTGGATTCTTCACACATTTTCCCTCCTACCCCGCGTGTGCTTGCTTAGTTAAATTTACACTTATTAGTTTATTTTTCCTTTTTATCTATTTATATTATTTTAAATTATTATAAATTTACTTATATTTAGCAGTGAATGTGTAAAATCTATTTTTAAATTTGGAAAACAGTTTAGTCAATTCCTAAAGATTTGATAGTTAAGGATTGTTTTTGTTTTGTTTAAATAACGAATACAAAGAAGTCATACGGTTTTTAAAAAGAAAATCTGTATTAACTAAATTATAAACTTAAGTTGCCCAGTAGATAATTCTATGAGGACACAGTCATTAATTAAATGTTTTCAGTCGTAAACAAAATTAAAGAGAGAAAATTGACAGTGCATATTGCCTTTATAGAATTAATTTAGTTTGGTTAAAATTAACACAAAGTATTCACATAAAGTATACATAAAGAGTAAATTTAAACATCCATGTTATGTTTTTGGCAAAAAGTAAATCATTAAACAGGTATTAACCTACCTTGTCATTTTGAGTAGGTCCAAGCGACGAACTTATTTCAATAGCTCACATGTTGAAATAGAACACAGGTGAATTATTTTTTCAATGCATACAACTGTTACATCCGGATTAATATTTCACACCCTTTAAATAAAAGCGTAAATTAATTTTAATTCAACACAAGACTAAACGGTTTAGGCTACAATATGATATAAACAATTATTTATTATGTTTTTTTACACCGTCCCGTAAACTTGAAATGGAAGCGGGAATCTCCAACAATGTACTGAACAGACAATTTTGTACGGGATTTTTAATTAACCATGAACTTGAATATAGAACACAACATATAACTTCCAAGCTAAGAGCAATCACAGTTTAAGTAGATGCTGCTACCTAGTAGTGGTAAACAGAACTACGATTGAAACCACTGTGGCGCTCTAGTAGTAAACAAAAGAACTTTGTAACTTTGCAAATGGTTTTGACGCTATTATTTATAAAAGGTGGGGTGAAAAGTTAATACTATTTAAGGTCCGTTCATTGGAACTTTATATAATAAATGAACCTTTTTGAAAACGTTATTTAAATATTATACTATAAGAAGCGTTTTGTTTAATTTTTGAAACAAATTATTTCCACAGGTTCTTGAATATCTGCCATGTGCATCGTGTTAATAGAAAGGAACCTTTTTACAGTTGTAGCGTTGAACGGTTGTAGTCTATTTAATATAGTATATAAAAACCACACTCCTCGCGTAGCGCGAGATAGTAATAATAATAATAATAATCAGTGGCGGCTCGTAGCCAAAATTAGTGGGGGTGCTGCTCCAGAAAAAATTTAACCTTTGTTTTAAAATTGTGTAAAAGGGGAAAAAAACATGTATAAAAAGAAAATTTATTCAGGAACTTGATAAAATCTTAACAAAAAAAAAACGTTTTTACTTACTTTAACTTAAATTGTTACAGTTCAAGCTTGATCTATTCATTTAAAAATGAAATCCATTCTTCTTGTTTTAATTTGCACATAAAGTTCAATAATTTTCTCCTTAATCTCTGAATGACAATTGAGGAAATTTTTTCTCTATTGAAAATACTGCAAGCGCATTTAGTCTTTCTGTTAAATAAAATAACAAAAAATAATGAATCAAATAGAATAGCTGGAAGCAGAACAGTAATCTAATTCTACACTTTATCACAGTCAAGAGTTTTTAAGCACAAAACACACTGAGTAAAAAATAGCTTCCTTCCACCATCACGCCAGAGCCGGCACTGCGAGAGCAACAGTGCTCTCTCTACCTGGCAGTTCCACCTTCCTCCCCACCCTATGTGCGTATGTGCCCAACAGTCAAAAACCACGTCACTGGCACTGTGAAGCGCACAGTTCCATACAAAGATTTTTGTATCTTTTTCATAAACTGGAGGATGGCTACTGAAGTACTAGACATTAAGCTTAAGGAATATACATTGTATTATAAAAATAAATAAAGAATTAAATAAAAAAAGACTCATTATAATAAATGTTATTGATAATATCAAGTGGAGAGGGTGCTGCAGTTCCGCAGTGCCTATACACGAGCCGCCACTGATAATAATAACTCTTTTCTTCACCTCTAACAAGACGTGTATTAATCACATCTTGTGAATGTGGGGAATGCCAGGCCTCCACCGTGGTTCGGATCCCACGTTAAACTGTAGGTCCTCAATTTCTTCTCACAATCACCCTACCATTACACATTAGCGTAAGTGCGTATAACCCGAACGGGTAGTAAGACGCGGTGCTGATAGTAGTAATAATAATAATAATAATAATGGTAAAATACCGGTACATACCTTTTTTTTTATCACTATGTCGAACTACCCATTCGGGTTGTAGACCTACACCTATGTACTAATTGCGCTTAATGGCTTAAGGATAAAGAATGTTTAGTTTACATATGTACCCATATTTGCGTGGAGGGAGATTGGAAAACCAACCTCAGTACACCCAACCGACGATCTCCCCGTCATCTGCAGTCTAGTCAATTGCGAGAGTGACGCCTTAGACCATGCGGCCACCGAAGCGGGTCTTATGGATATTAAGGCTTCCAAATTTTTTCAAATACACATCTTTTTATTTTTTTTATAGGAAAACATCAAAATAACTCTTGTTTTTTTAAGTAAATTTAAAAATGGTTTCATTATTTGCGTCTTAAGTGAGAGCTAAACCCCCCTCCCACCCTCTAAATGGTTAAATTTTCAGAAAATAAAAAATTAAGAAACTAAGAAATTAAGTGATATTTTCAACTTTATTATGTGACTTACAAAATATACACAACGCACACAAAACAACAAAATAATTAATTAGCTATGAATCAATTACATTGATTTCACGAACAAACATTACAAGCTAGGCCTATTTTTACACACGTGACTGTCGAACAAAGACAACTTTGAACAGAAATAAGTAACTACTTTACAAATACAATACTTTCAACGTTAAATATGGTGGTATATTAACACTTTCACAATCCTATTAAATACTAAGCATAACACTTCTATTTAATGATACGGAGGAATGTAAACATTACTAATAAAATAACATTTTACATTAAGTTACTGACTTGTAATACTTTAACTACAGTATAAACATTAGGAAACCATTATAAGAATAGTATAGTTTTAATGTTATTATGTACAGAACAAAGTGTTTGAATAGAAATTGTCCAACACACCCTAAAAAGTAACTTATAATTTATTAACAATTTTAATACTTATCAATTTCCACAATATATTAGGGTTAATTTTTACTAGTAAGTAAATTACTATGAATAAACTGGTTCTGATAAAAAAAAACATTGAATGGATTTAAAATCAATTCTCGCTAAATAAAGGAATGTGCATTGTCTAAAAATATATGTTTTGTTAGATCTTAAGTTGAGGCCTTAAAATTAATTATATAACACAACCGTACATACGTTCCAAAAGTCTAGTCATGTTTGGGACCAAGTAACCAGAAATACCCTAATTGGATCACGTAATTAGATTTGTCTCTGAGAAAAATAACTCAATATGTATCAAATAAAATAAGTAATTTTCTGACAAATGTTAAATTTACGAAAATAAATGATCAGTAAGCTACCCTTGATTCTAGTACAGTAGAGTCTCAGAAACTCGACCTAATGTGGACTGAGATGGTGTCGAGTTATTGAAATGTCGAGTTTTACGAATGAACTTGCATAAGATGCATGTTTATTAAACAAGGATGAATCACAGTACAGTATCGAATATTATACGTACAGTTGTACTGTACATTAGTACTGTACGGTACAGTATCAGTAATATACAGAAATGTAGTACAGTACTCTACATATAATATTGTATTGATCCGAATAACACGTTAGTGAATTGTAAAACTAACAAACACAGGACTTGTAAAAACACAACAGCATGAATGTTCCACTCGAGTTACACAAACTGGGAGGTTATATAGTCAATGTGCGAGTGTCGAGTTACACGGAATGTCGAGTTGTTGAGTTACATGGAATGTCGAGTTATCGAGTTACATGGAATATCGAGTCTACTGTAGTAGATTTAAATATACGGGGGCATATGAAGGGTAAAAATACATTATTTCGATCTTAATAAGTCCTCCATATGGGGGGGATATTATTTGCACCTCTATTACCCTTTGATTTGGCAGTTAATTGAATTATTAATTGATGTGTAACTATTAAGATTGATTTCGAATATTCCTAAAATTTGTGACTCACTTACATGTGAATAAAAGGTTTACGGTACCTCAAGGTGTGACGCATAAACCTCATGACACTGTCTAATGTCTACATGGTGGTGATTACCTGTTAGTAAACACACTTATACTGAGCTGTATTCGATCCTAGTCCCTTTTTTTAGTGTCACAAAAGCTTTACTATGAAATAATGACATTCCGTCTTGATGTGCAAAGTCACGCAATCCAGGTTGGATGCAAGGAGGTTAAAAAAGGGTAATAAAAAGCGCTAGGTGGTTAATGGATGAGCGCCAAGCTCTTAAGAATATATTATTACTTGTCGGGGGGGGGGGCAATTCCCCCCCCCCCCGATAGTACGGTCATATGGAACACATTATTAAATTATTAATACAGTGACTTGTTCGGAGTCATGACTTAGAGAACTAATTCCACTATCATATTATTAATAGTTTCATTCATTTGGTAAGTTGGGAAATAGTAATTTTTATTTTCTGAAAATGGGGTTATCCTCTCCTCTTCCCCCTCAGTCTATAGAGTGTCTGTCCACTGGGATAAGGGTCCCGGGTTCAATTCCCGACATGGCAAAACATGTATCACTGATGAAAATATGGGTTTAAAATTTCACATTGATAAATTGACGGTCGGGGACTGGATGTTGTGCCTGTCCTAGTCTTAAGTTAGATTATGACGTATGAACCTACGACAGAGTTAGCAAGCAGGTAGTGGAAAATATATGGCTTCGATAAAAAAACTCCCCACAGGCTGGTAACAATAATGGACGGAAAAATAAAAAACTTCAATGGCCGAATGGTCTAAGGCGGTACTTTCGTGTTGGACTGGCCTGCTGATGACTGGGAGATCAAGGTTTAGATCCCGGTAAGATATAGGGAGGGAGAATTTCCCTCTCTTTCCACGCAAATGCTGGTATATTACTTCTAAAATCCTTCCTTCCTCATATCTACCCTATTAGAGTAATTATGATAGATGCGTGTAACCGGATCTAGTAGTGAGAAGTGGTAAAAAAGAATGATACAAAATGTCGCGACGCCATTGGTACTTGGTACAGCCCTAGCCTAGTATGTTTGTTTAGTGGCCCAGTGTTTGAACCTTGTCAAGGTCGGTTGGGGAGATTGTTTGCTCGGTGGTATTTCAACCGTCAGTTACCTTATCTCTGAGCTAACCCGTCATAAATACCAGCAGCTGCTTCTATGGCAGGCCGGGATAAACACATTTATAACGTCGAGAGGACAAGGAGGAAAAATCAAAGGGGGGATGGGGGGGGGGGG
>CABFVZ010002824.1:76516-89067 GCA_902151445.1 Timema monikensis
CCAAACCCTTCCTTCACCTCTGACAAGACATCTTGTGAATGTGGGGAATGCCAGGCCTCCACCGTGGTTCGGATTCCACGTTAAACTGTAGGTCCTCCATTTCATCTCACAATCACCCTACCATTACACATTAGCGTAAGTGCGTATAACCCGAACGGGTAGTAAGACGCGGTGCTAATAATAATAATAATAGTTAGTTATATGTGTGGACTTGCGGCAGTGGCGCAACCAGAGATTTACCTTGGGGGAGGAATTCGATAGAGGCTGTAGCCAGAATTCTTTTTCGGGGATGTTTTGGGCGTAGGGATGTTTTGAGTGAATGGGTGTTTTGTGTGATGAGGTGTTTTGGGTGAAGGGGTATTTTGGTTGAGGGGATATTTGGGGGGAATGGGAGTTTAGAAGGAAGGGAGGGTTTTGAAGGAAGGGGTGTTTTGAGAGAAGGGATGTTCCGGAGGAAGGGTTTTTTCAGGGAAGGGGGCTATTAAGGAAAGGTTTTTTTTGTGAGAAGGGGTGTTTGAGAAGAATAGGTGTTTTGGGGAAGATGTGTTTTGGGAGAGGGTGTGTTTGGGGAAAGGGTTGTTTTCAGGGAATGGGTGTTTTGGGGGACATAGTGTCCAAAATATCGCAGGCCAGGAAAAGTATGCATATTAAATTCCTCTGGAAGCTATTTTGAGTATTTTTTTAATGGGAAATCAAGGCAACTATTTAAATAGTTTAAGTGATTATGCTATTAATTATGAGCTTTTCACAAAATGATGCTTTTAAGGGCACTTTTAATGTTCGTAATGGTCGACCTATATATTCGTAAACCTTGGAAAGTTTTTATTAACATCACTCGCAGTCTCTAGACGAGAAGGAAGTTGTTTGCCTCCTGACGCCATGAGCAGTTTGAGCGGCGACGATCCCAGAATGATTCATCCAGCCCGCGTCAATGAGGTGTAGGATTAGTGACCTTCAAGACGTTCGTTCCTAAATGTCAACCGATATTTCCGCCCGCTCCTTCACTCGTTGGACGTTCAGGTTCGGGACAGAAATAGATCTGACTCCAATCCGGTGGATAGAGAATCTCCGGATTTGCGAACTATTGTTGTACCAGTGACGATACGGTCCAAGGCGTCAAGTTCGCAAGCAGACTCGGCTTTTCTGCTGGGATGTGGGACGAGACATTTCCTATTTCGGGACAAATGTTCGACTGGAAACAAATTGCGGCCATTTGAATGTAATGGAATTATTATTATTATTATTATTATTATTATTATTATTATTATTATTATTAGCACTGCGTCTTACTACCCATTCGGGTTGTACGCACTTACGCTAATGTGTAATGGTAGGGTGATTGTGAGATGAAATGAAGGACCTACAGTTTAACGTGGGATCCGAACCACGGTGGAGGCCTGGCATTCCACTCATTTACAAGTTGTGATTAATACACGTCCTGGCAATCAGATAAATCCATGCCGGGACCGAGGATTGAACCCGGACCCCCAGACCGCCTTTGAATGAAACAAACGCACTCGAGATCTCCCAAGTTTTAATTTCTCCTGATGACGTTAGCACCAGAAACATTATCAATGAGTTCACACTCACGTATCGACTACAGCGCTCGGTGGTTGAATGTGTCACTAACTTCTGCTGTAGACCAGATATGTTAGCTAATATTTACTTTTCTAACGCGCTACTCTCGTGTTGGACTACACTGCCGAATACGGGGAGATCGATGTTCGATCCCGGTCAGGTGCACTGAGGGTGGTTTCCCCCAATGGGCTTTCACGCAAAAGCGGGTGCACTTCATCTCAATTAAACCTTCATAATCCCTAAGCCATTAGTTTAGGCCTAATTAGTACATAGGTGTATAACCCGAACGGTTAGTAAGACGCACTGCTAAAATAATTATGTACGTCCTTGTGAGCCTCTGGTAGAGAAACTATTGCAAAGGTAGAAAAGAAACTAAAAATCAAATCCGAGCATTTGATGGTTATTGACGTTTGATGGTTATTGACGTTTGATGGTTATTGACGTTTGATGACCCACAAACCCTAAAAAGTGGTTTGGGCGATGCCGTCTGTCTGTTACAAGAGCCGAAACCATTTTATCGATCACGCTAAAAATTTATATCTAAGGTTTTCATTAAGTTCCCCAGAAGAATTTTGGAATTAGAAATATAACCCTAAAAAAGGGGGTAGTTTTATAAAGGGTTTAAAAAATGTATTTTATAAAAATCTGCTTTAAAGATTTTGATTAAAATTCATATCTTAGACACACTGTTTAACATTACAAACAAAATGGCGATAAAATTACTTTGCGGGTTTACACAGACGAAAATTTCCAATCCTGATCATATCTCCGGAACTCTTGGAGATACGAGATAACTTATCGTTATTAAAATGTAGTAGGGCTACTAGTAAGATAAAGAGATATTTTAAAAAACCAACACTTTCCGAGCTTTAGACAAACATATATAATTTGTACGCACTTTAAGGAACCGACATAGTTTAGCAATGTTTCTGTAATAATGTATATTATTTTGTTTTAAATAAATATTTCTATTTTTAGGTAAAGGGTTGAGGTGTACCGAACCATTTGTTCGATATTATAATCAGAGCCTTAACCGATACTTCACCTTCATCTGCGGTTAAATATTCTGGAAATGTTTAAAATCTCTCATTGAAGGTGACGTCGTGGGCCGGGTTCGAATCTCTCCCTGGCGCACTAAAAGTGGTTTCTCCCACCCTTCCTCCACACAAATGCGGATGCGCTTGTTAATTTCTACACCTTATACAAAGTCGTTAATCAGTCCCGACAGATGTAGATATATATTCAGTTGGGAGGTTGTCTTCTATCCAGCCTGTCCTTCCTTATTTTCCCCGCTGGGTCACGCTCGTGCGTGAGACAATACGCATGCGCGTGTCACCTGGTTCGGTTCGTGCGTGGATCTTGACACAAACAATGGTCCCTTGTCATTGGCCAGGCGATCAACGTGAGTTGTAAGGGACTCGAGAAAAGGCCAGTGATTTCACAGTTTTTATAACAAAACATTTCTCCAGGAGAAACTTATAGTTTAATTTCCCTCACATGGTGATATCAACAATTGTTGAATATCCGTCATGAGCATAGCGGCAATAGATAAACTTTTAAATGAAGAGAAAGAGTTGTCATTAAATTCCAGGACACCCTTGACAGATATTCAACAACTGTTGATATCATCGTGTGAAGAAGATTAAACTCTTTGTTTCTCCTGGAGAAATGTTTTGTTATAAAAACTGTAAAATAACTACCCTTCTCTCGCGTCCCCTATAACCCCACTTCACGGTAACGCATGTAGCCGCTTCAAGTCTGATATTTCTTAGATTGAAAAATAACACCTGGACACCAGAATCGAACCTGGGCTTAACTAGTCATTACTCTACCACTGAGCTACCCAGGAAGTCATCCTGTTCTCAAGGTAATTTTTCACTCGTAGTTTAAGACAGAGTCTGTGATGGACGTGTGTGATGACCCTGAGCTCGGGACGAACCTGGATAGCTCAGTGGCAGAGCATTGGCTCGTTAAGCCAACAGTCCCTGGTTCAATTACCGCGTCCAGGTGTCATTTTTCAAATGTGACTGATACTACCTTATGTTTAGAAAGTTCCCCTCTAGTGCCACGATGCGCCCTGTGAGCTGGTCCTGGGTGCTAATGACCCACCACCATTGATAGTAATAGTGACTTGTTGACTGTTCACCCATGAGTCGAACCTTTCAACCCGGCACTGAACTGGTCCTACAGTTAGGTTCAGTCGTTCCTAATTGAAACAACTCTAGTTCTGTGAGAACCGGCCGGTTCATTTTACTGTTTAGTTTGTGCGTCTAATGGGCCGCCTAGGTGCAGCACATCTAACGCAGGAGTGTTGGTATCTGACAACTATACACTCTCGTGTGTATCCATACGCCAAATAATCTGATCCTCAAGACCATCTGTTGAGTTGCTGTCCCTTTTGGCGGTCCAAACTTTCACAACAAACAATTGAAATATGAACTTATTAAAATAACCGTTTGGAGGTTTCCTTTTTTTGTTGTTTGAAGCGACGTCTGTGGTTCACTTGAGAAATGTTTTTTAAACGAGAGTTTCTAAAAGGCTGCCTTCTTTTCACAAATTAAGATGCCGAACCGGAGCAAATGAGTGTGGTTGATGATGTTACACCAACAGTTTTAGGTTGTGTTCATGCGCATGTTCACAAAATAAAAGTAAGAATATAATACTTTTTAACTTATTATTTCAATAACTATAATAGCTCTTGTTGCCACAACCGAGGAACAAAAACATGATAGTTTTATTAATAAGTTAAGGTGACCTGGCGGTCTAGGGGTAAGGTGTCGGACTTCTGTGCTGGGGTTTTTTATAGGATTTCCGTGTGAAAGTAGATCCAGGATGTAGTTAGTTATGAACCGAGACATCTAGGACCAGGGCCACACTCGATAACACCGTGACGTACAAGGCCATGTCCTTATCGGTGTCCACGAACAATGACGGAGAAAATGAAAGTGCACTAACACTGGCCAGTGATACTTTCACTTAGCTCTATATGGGGTGCTTTTTATTATGTCTAGTAGCAGTGGCGGAGGAACTTTATTTGTATGAGGCAATTAGAAAGGAAAAAAAATTTTTTTGGAGTACTTGACCCCCTAAGCCAAATTGAATTATTATTATTATTAAATTGAATTTCTCTAAAAGCTATTTGGAATGATCATAATCCAGAAAATTAGATAAATTTGGATAACACTAGAACACAGACTCTAGGTTAGGTAAGACGGTTGCGTTAATTGGGAGAGTTTAACTTTAACACGCAGATCGCTACGCGCAATCCTAAGTGACATCATCGCTACGCGCAGTCCTAAGTGACATCATCGCTACGTGCAGACCTAAGTGCCAAAATCGCTATCAAGCAGTCCTAAGTGACAACATCGCTATCAAGCAGGCATTTTTAAAATAGTTCCTTTTAAAGATGGTTAGAGAGCAGACCAAAATTGTCTTCTGGTGTCAATAAACCAGCTATCACAAAGCTTGGTTCAGGTAGCGGGCCCACCCCCTTCCCCATAAAACAAACCCAGTAAACAAGCCTACTAAGACTGCAACACAAAGAAAACGCTGAATACAATATTCCTTTTTATGATGATGCGAATGTTTGCCAACACCTGTTGACTAGTTGGTTACTTGTCTGAAAAGGTTTGTTCATTGAGGGAGAGGGTGACCGTGACTCTTGGAGCTTGTAGCCTTTACTACGAAAATGTTGAAAGTGAGTTGTTTACAAGTATCTCACTTGTAAGTGCTTTATTAATACTGAGAACTGTAACTAGCACCCCTTAGTGCCCAAGGACTGAACCTAGCTCAAGGAACTCAGACAAACTACCTGGCTGAAGGAACTCAGACAGACTACCTGGCTCAAGGAACTCAGACAGACTACCTGGCTCAAGGAACTCAGACAGACTACCTGGCTCAAGGAACTCAGACAAACTACCTGGCTCAAGGAACTCAGACAAACTACCTGGCTCAAGGAACTCAGACAAACTACCTGGCTCAAAGAACTCAGACAGACTACCTGGCTCAAGGAACTCAGACAGACTACCTGGCTCAAGGAACTCAGACAAACTACCTGGCTCAAGTAGCTCAGACAAACTACCTGGATCAAGGAACTCAGACAAACTACCTGGCTCAAGGAACTCAGACAGACTACCTGGCTCAAGGAACTAAGACAAACTACCTGGCTCAAGGAACTCAGACAGACTACCTGGCTCAAGGAACTCAGACAAACTACCTGGTTCAAGGAGCTCAGACAGACTACCTGGCTCAAGGAATTCAGACAAACTACCTGGCTCAAGGAACTCAGACAGACTACCTGGCTCAAGGAGCTCAGACAGACTATCTGGCTCAAGGAACTCAGACAAACTACCTGGCTCAAGGAACTCAGACAAACTACCTGGCTCAAGGAACTCAGACAAACTACCTGGCTCAAGGAACTCAGACAGACTACCTGGCTCAAGGAGCTCAGACAGACTACCTGGCTCAAGGAACTCAGACAGACTACCTGGCTCAAGGAACTCAGACAAACTACCTGGCTTAAGGAACTCAGACAAACTACCTGGCTCAAGGAACTCAGACAAACTACCTGGCTCAAGGAGCTCAGACAGACTACCTGGCTCAGGGAGCTCAGACAAACTACCTGGATCAAGGAACTCAGACAGACTACCTAGGTGATATTTGAAGTGATATTCACCCGGTAATTGGAAAGATAATAAAACGCCTCTAGAAGATATTTTGAGTTTGTTTTTAGTCGTGTAATATTCGAGAATATCAGAAGGGAGTGAGATTGGGCGAATTTATTCAACTTTACGTTAGTAAGACACGGCCTTTAGTGACTGTGTTTGGAAAAAAGAGATATTTTCGTTGTTTTCCCACCGCATTCTACGACCAGTTATGGATATACGTATACATACATTATGATAATGATATAAAGACGAGATGTAGAATTTTAAAGGATATACACCTGAATGTTTGCGGAGGTAGAGTCGGAAACCAGATAGGGAACAACACTCGACCAGCATTCGAACCCCAAACCCTCCGTTCACCGGCAAACCAATCCACACCCGCCGAGCGTGACGCGTGATAACGCGCGACCACCGAAGCGGGTAAAGTGCAAGTTAGATCATAAGTTAGAACTAAAATCAAAACCACAGCGCGTTTCCGCTCCGAAGTGTCGCCGGTCAATTCCTGGATGTGACGTCAGCGGCTGACCGGACGTGTCTGGTCTTACACTCTGTACACAGGGAACAATGTTTCTGTACTGAATTAAGTACAAGTTTTCTATTACCGTGTGAACGAACGACTATCATGGTTACTATCGCAGTTCAAATACATTTTGGGTTGAAAATGCACGTGCAAAATTTAAACCATAAAGGGTCATTTTTGCGTAGCAGCAGAAACTGTTGGTGAAAAATGAGCTCTAAGGGAATACGCTTCTTAAATGGAAATAACATGGTACACAGTCCAGCCAATAAGGTCGATTCTCACTTAGCTGGTAAGAAAAGAGAAAATAAAAGAATAACAAGGTCCGAGTAAAGTTGCTCGAGTAATCCCGGAAGAACCGAGTACTCCCGATTGTGCCCATCACTATAGAGCATGGTTTATTTAAAGAGGTCTCTGTCGTGTGGTCAACCAATTCACTGCCTTGTTCACATTAAGTCGCACGGCGCTGTACTTGACAAGAGTGTGGCACTATACCACACGAGGCTGCCACTAGCACGTCCACGGCAAGGAGACGTCACGTGACGCGAGTATGAGGCACGTTTCCCTCCCACTGCATCTGCCAAGATGGTCTTCCTTCCTGTTGACGTGCGTGAAACTCGTAATGACCGACCTGAGACCACAGGGGCTTGCGACTTATCGGAATATTACTGGAGTGTTGCAAGACGTGTGGAGCACGTGCTAGCAGTGTGTAGACTACATCCACCACTTCCTGGACCAATCGTAGCTCTTGCTAGCAGTGTGTAGACTACATCCACCACTTCCTGGACCAATCGTAGCTCTTGCTAACTAACTACTCAATCGTCCTAACAACAGAATCCTCGTGTTTACAACTTTAGTCCTACTCCGGGTCTGCTAAGTCTTGTCCTTGTACACGGCCCTTGGTCTCTTAAACCTTGGTCGTAGTTTTTCCTCGAGTCTGTCACAGACCTTGAGATGCTGTCGGAGGAATCTGTGAGCTATGTGGTCTGCAGGGCATGTCAATCGCCCCTGGTGGCGCGGACCGGAACTTGGGTCAAGGTGACGACAAAGGCAACACTCGGCTTATATAATTCCCGTCTAACCGCTAATGGGAGTATAGATGAGGACGGTAGAACGCGGAGAAGAAGAACCCACATTTACATAAAGTGAGGATTAGAAAATCCGTGAAAAAACATAAAAACACCTCAAAACACTTGCCTGGGTTTAAAATCACCTATCTCCCCGTCATCAGCAAATCAGATTATTTCGAGAATGACACCTTATGCCATGCGGTCACTAAAGATTGTATAAAAGTTACTAAATCTACTTTCATGAAGTCATACGTCAAGTTAGGTGATCTGCAACTGTCACATTTGAGAGATATTATCAATACCTATAAAATACCAATAATAATATAGTAAAATGTTATCAATGAAGAAATAAAAAATAATGTTTTCTGAGAAAAAAATCCCGACCAATATCCTACTATAACCTTCGTCTACCCTGTAAGGGAGCAAGCTTACCTTACATTATTCCACCATGGTAGGTCTATAGTTTATAAGATGAGTCCATAGTGTAATCAGTCAAGGTAAGACTGCTACCTTGCTTGGTTCCACTATGGTGTAACTTATAAGATAGGGTCATAGTGTAATCAGTCAAGGTAAGACTGCTACCTTGCTTGGTTCCATCATGGTGTAGCTTATAAGATAGGGCCATAGTGTAATCAGTCAAGGTAAGACTGCAACCTTGCTTGGTTCCACTATGGTGTAACTTATAAGATAGGGTCATAGTGTAATCAATCAAGGTAAGACTGCTACCTTGCTTGGTTCCACTATGATGTAGCTTATAAGATAGGGTCATAGTGTAATCACTCAAGGTAAGACTGAGTACAAATCACTAAATGTAGCAACTGTATGACTTTCTCTCGTTGCTATGTCCGGTTTATCACACAGTGATCACGTCAGAGGCCCTTCAAGGCCGCGCGCGACAAATAGAGCTTCATTGCTCTTAGCGCATCGATGTCTCCAAGAGACCAGAGTAAGGGCTGGTTCACTTCAAGGCCGCGCGCGACAAATAGAGCTTCATTGCTCTTAGCGCATCGATGTCTCCAAGAGACCAGAGTAAGGGCTGGTTCACTTCAAGGCCGCGCGCGACAAATAGAGCTTCATTGCTCTTAGCGCATCGATGTCTCCAAGAGACCAGAGTAAGGGCTGGTTCACTTCAAGGCCGCGCGCGACAAATAGAGCTTCATTGCTCTTAGCGCATCGATGTCTCCAAGAGACCAGAGTAAGGGCTGGTTCACTTCAAGGCCGCGCGCGACAAATAGAGCTTCATTGCTCTTAGCGCATCGATGTCTCCAAGAGACCAGAGTAAGGGCTGGTTCACTTCAAGGCCGCGCGCGACAAATAGAGCTTCATTGCTCTTAGCGCATCGATGTCTCCAAGAGACCAGAGTAAGGGCTGGTTCACTTCAAGGCCGCGCGCGACAAATAGAGCTTCATTGCTCTTGGCGCATCGATGTCTCCAAGAGACCAGAGTAAGGGCTGGTTCACTTCAAGGCCGCGCGCGACAAATAGAGCTTCATTGCTCTTGGCGCATCGAGGTCTCCAAGAGACCAGAGTGAGGACTGGTTCACTTCAAGGCCGCGCGCGACAAATAGAGCTTCATTACTCTCAGCGCATAGAGGATTCGATGTCTCCAAAAGACCAGAGTGAGGGCTGGTTCACACGTCTGAACACAAACCAGACAACACTTTCGCAGCGGGTGAAGGAGCTGTGTTGAGGAAGGCTTACAGACAATCAGTGAAGCCCCTCATATGACGTCAACACGACAGCGAATATTAGGGAGGGACGACCCAGCGAAGAAGGTCAATATTTACCGATAAACCTGACATTCCTAGCTCCCCCTGAATTCTCTTTGGAGCTACTCTTGTAACAACCTGACATTCCTAGCTCCTCCTGAATTCTCTTTGGAGCTACTCTTGTAACAACCTGACATTCCTAGCTCCCCCTGAATTCTCTTTAGAGCTACTCTTGTAACAACCTGACATTCCTAGCTCCCCCTGAATTCTCTTTGGAGATACTCTTGTAACAACCTGACATTCCTAGCTCCCCCTGAATTCTCTTTGGGGCTACTATTGTAACAAACTGACATTCCTAGCTCCCCCTGAATTCTCTTTGGGGCTACTATTGTAACAACCTGACATTCCTAGCTCCCCCTGAATTCTCTTTGGAGCTACTCTTGTAACAACCTGACATACCTAGCTCCCCCTGAATTCTCTTTGGAGCTACTCTTGTAACAACCTGATATTCCTAGCTCCCCCTGAATTCTCTTTGGAGCTAATCTTGTAACAACCTGATATTCCTAGCTCCCCCTGAATTCTCTTTGGAGCTACTCTTGTAACAACCTGACATTCCTAGCTCCCCCTGAATTCTCTTTGGAGCTAATCTTGTAACAACCTGACATTCCTAGCTCCCCCTGAATCCTCTTTGGAGCTAATCTTGTAACATCCTCCGGTAAATACCTGCACGACATGTGATGACATCTGATGATGACGGAACGATTCTAGTGAACTCCCGACCCTAGACGGACCAGCTTGCTTTTAATTCAATGACCATTTTTAAAAAAAACTTACACGAACTATTGAAATACACCGCGTCTTACTACCCGTTTGGGTTGTAAGCATATCAACTAATTAGGGTAATTGGTTAAGGATGATAAAGGTTGAATTTAGAGGAAATGTACCCACAGTTGCGTGGCGAGAGTGGGAAACCATCTAGGAAAAACCACCCTCATTACGCCTGACCGGGATCAAACCATCATCTCCCCGTCATTGGCAGTCCAGTCTATTGCGAGGATGATGCGTTAAACAATTCGCCAGGAAAATCGTGCTTTCATTATAAGCTACTATTTTTGCCAACTTCCAGGACCCTTAACCTTTAAAATTATTAATGTTCGTTTGTCAAAATCAGTGCAGACGTTTTCTCGTAATTTCATCGTAAATGAGCTAACTGAATAGTATTTAAATATACAGATTAATATAATTTCATAGTTATCAATAATACCTATAAAAATTACCGCTGCGTATCACATGACTTGACGTATGACTACATGAAAGTAAATCTAGTATTTTTTCTATCTGCAATTCTCCAGAGTATTGAGAATGTGATGTGTGTGGTATAAGCGGGAGGGGGCAGTAGAGCAGGCTGACTCTCGTTAGACCAAGACAGTCGTGCAGTTTGTGCACCCCTGCGCGACCTTGTCAAGGACGTGTACCGCGTTGTTAAGGGGTGCGGTCGTTCACCCCTGAAAGGCTGTATGAGACCCAACATCTTCTGACATATCTTTCATGGTCGGCCGGGACAATGGATAAAACTTTGCGTTGAGGAAAGATAGGGTCTGACTAGTTGATAAACTATAAATATAAAGTTCGAGGGTTGATAGTTATTACACGGGTTGACCAGGTCATGAAAAATACCAAAGATTTGAATCATACCTTCGCTAGTGTCATGTTGTCCTAGCAACCATACCTTTCCTAATATCATGATGTCCTAGCAACCATACCTTTACTAGTGTCATGTTGCCCTGATATCAACCATACCTTCGCTAGTGTCATGTTGTCCTAGCAACCATACCTTTCCTAATATCATGTTGTCCTAGCAACCATACCTTCACTAGTGTCATGTTGCCCTGATATCAACCATACCTTCACTAGTGTCATGTTGTCCTATCAACCATACCTTCACTAGTGTCATGTTGCCCTGATATCAACCATACCTTCACTAGTGTCATGTTGTCCTAGCAACCATACCTTCACTAGTGCCATGTTGCCCTGATATCAACCATACCTTCACTAGTGTCATGTTGCCCTGATATCAACCATACCTTCACTAGTGTCATGTTGCCCTGATATCAACCACATGCTTTCCGGTTTTTCTCAATACCTTCGTTTCCCGGAGATGATTTAAACACATTTTGTTGGAAGAGAACGTTAAAACAAGATGGAGAAACAAGAAACAACATTTCTCAGAAATATAGAAAAAGCAGTGGAAAAGTAATGACAGTGTATTTTTAAGGGGTATTGGACAAGCATTTCTTGAAGCGGTTTGAAAAAGCAATTAATTTATTCCAGTCCTCAGCGTCATAGTCTATTTACCCTGAAACACAGCGTAAGCTAATTAGTTTATCCAAATATTTTACGGCATAGTTTATTTCCCGTGGGACAACATTCTCAGCTAATTAGTTTATTATCGCGTAGGTCTATTCTAATGGGCTCAACTTATCGTTAAAGAACCGAGAGGTCACTTAACCAAAAATTTAATAATAGATTTGTTTCTAAAAGTGTTTTCGGAACTAAAGATGCTGGAAGTGTACACGTTTTCAATTTATGTTACTAAACGTGCACTTTGGGTTGTATCATCAGACGACTTACATACAAACTAACTTTAAACTCCAGACAGCCCCATCCAACATACCAGGAATCTCAAATCAATATTTCAAGGTTTCCTAGTTAACTCAGTCTGTAGTGATCTCCCTATCTAATGGGTCGCGGGGATGCTCCGTCAACAGCAAAACAAACATATGTATAGATACATACCATTTTCCCACCAAACGAAGAAAACGTCGTCATCCCTGTTATTAATATTTCGAGTAATTTGATCAAGAGCTTAGAAAGGTAATTTTTCTAAGGGGGAATTCCATAGAAAGTGAACGTAATGTATATATTATTGTATTTATCAGTGTATATATATTTATAAATCCATCATATATATATATATATATATATATATATATATATATATATATATATAT
>CABFVZ010002825.1:0-54689 GCA_902151445.1 Timema monikensis
ATCTGATCGACAATCACGTCCTAATTGTTAATGGTGCAACTGAAAATGAGGTTTGAGACACTGATTGGAGATCAACATACAACTGATCAAGCCACTGATTACTGTTTGTGCAACCGGCCCAATCCGACCAGAGTCTTATACTTTCGGTTTTATAAAATAAACTATTAAATAATATCTAGCCAAAAGGAATTAAGAAGAAAGAAAAAAAAAAATTCGAAAGTGTATTTTGCTTATATTTTAATTCCTTATCTCTGAAGACTTGTTTCGCCCTGCTATTGCTGAAGCCAGTCCAAGAGTGCTCTTCCAATTGCACAACCAGTCTTATATATGATTCGGCACAGCTCAATGAACATAGAATGACGGGATCACAAGGGGAAGGGAGGGGTGGGGGAGATCCACACGCAACATAGGCTTTCACACTATTCTAGAATAATTGAGAATTAACTGGACACTGGTCGAAGAGTATCTTCTTTTTTCCGAAGTTCTTTGGCCTGGGATGTACATGCTTTGGCGCCGCCTCAGTGTCTCGTAGCTTGTTGTCGCGGCCGTGCGTGTTAGTTGTGGCGGGGAGTACAGAGTCCGTAGCTGGGTCAACAGCAGTCGGTGTCCGAGTAATGGGGTAAGTGTATGGTTTATTGACTTAGTCATCTTGGACTTCCAGCTAATGCTAAAATGACCTTGTAGAACTTTAAGAAAGGAATATATTCTCAACCCTCACCGTAATGTAGATGAAGTAATCTTTTCACGTCATCTTTTTTGGCTTGCTTTACAGAAATACCATGGCTCATCATAGAAGGGATGATGTGTCTAACGGTCATGTTTCACCGACACATCTTTTTGGCGATGCCCATTTTTGAATTATATGCACTTTCACTCCGTACAAGAACTGTTGCAAATGGAACTTTACCTCAACTGATGATGAATTTCTGGGTTGTTGCGAACTTAAAATGCCAATGGGCAGGCTTCAACAAAACTTCTTCTAATGCCGTTTTCCAGTCAAATATTTGAAAGCCTTTTCCAATATGAGTAACTATTCCATTATTTTGAAATACTGCATAGTAATCTTCAAGCTTGACAATGGTACTCATCGTCAGTAACTCTTTCTATATTCGTCCAAAGACCCTGTTAGGAGGGATATAAATGTGCCCGGGAATAGTAAAAAATATTTGAACTTCCTGGATCTTGCTTGGAGCTTCACATAGCCATTTCATCAGCATTGCAACCATAGTAGAATTTTTATTTTAACCACCACACTCATCTGCAAATAAGTGGACCTCACACTTGCTCATGTCAGTGTTTTTCAAACTGTGATAAACAACAGAAGTGATTTCATTTGAACCCATGTGACTATCTGCCTCAGTCCAAGTATAGATAAAAACTTTATCCTGTTTCTACGTTCCTTTAGACGTTCCTTCGCAGACTGTGAAATTATAAATCTTAAACTTCCAAGAATAATAAGCAGCTTGGTCCGGAATTTTTGTAATATTTTTTTTTTCAATCAAAAGAGGTGATCGTTTTTTCATTTTCTTTGAGCAAATGTTCAAAGAATGCGTTTGCACGGAGCTTGTGATGTTCACTCTATTTAAAGGTTCCTATCAGTTCTGTTAAGCTTAAGTTTTTCTTCGTCTTCAATACATTTTGAACATTTGTTTATAGATGTGGAATCAAAAATGATATTATATTTATAGACAAATGTATTCCGAAAATATTCAGAATTTACTTTTAGGCTGTCTTCTAAAATACTAGAGCTATACATATCATACAGCTTTTTTCTATGAAAAGATGACTTTCCAGGTACTGTTTGTTGATCGAGGTGTTTCGACAAAAATGCTATTCCAAAGAAACGAGGCTTTCAATAAATAACTTAACTGATATTTTCTTATGTTCAAATAAGTGTGAGCGATTATCTACACCCTGATTTTCTCTAGCAGGAAGTCCAAATTGAAAATGATCCATACACACTCTCTGAATTCGTTTTTTAGCAATGCTTGAAATATCAATAAAAGCCTTTTGGCATATTTACACCTGATGGGTAGTACCAATACGTGCTTTTGGCATAAATATTTGTACCAGGCACGCCTCTCTTGTTTACGATCCCCTCTACACACGCTAGTGTTTTGTGGTTTCTGAAATAGTATAGTTTAAAATGAAATTGTCCTGAACAATTTTAACTTTTATATAATCAATGGATTTCGGGTAAATATATATTGTGCAACTTCCTCACATCTTGCATCTTTACTTCATGGATGGCAGTGAAAGTCTTTCGTCATGTGTGGTTGCATGTAGGTCTCTTAGGCAGTCTCTTTGACGAATACAGGTCTTTTTTATTAATATTCTTCTTCCACTGAGTAGGATTTCGTTATTTTTTCCTAGCCTTACCTTTCTCTGCAGGTGTAACTGAATCAACCCTTCTAATCTCAAATTCATTATAATCTGTAGTGTTTCTTGTCCTGGGTTTGCCATCCATAATGTTATTAAATAATAATAATGATAATAATAAATTAATTAAATAACTAAACATACTTTAAATACACTTGAATTTACAAAACTTGATTAAATGTCTTAAAACTAATACCAAAAAAACAATCTAAAGTATAGATTTGCGATGCGATTAGACTTTTTTTTTACAGAACAGTTGAGTGTCGAATTTTTTTTAGTTTTTTTTTAACATTGTTCACTAAAAAAGGATTACCAAACTTCAAAGTAAAATATTCACACATAGAATCTTATCTTAGTGTGTCTATGAAAATATGCGATAAGGACAAGAGAAGTTTTGGAAATCACTGAACAATAAGCCGCACATGGCGGCAGGTCAAGATGGTATTTGGTTCTGTCATTTTGTCAAAAGAGTGCTCCACCAATTTGATCTCCGTTATGTTGACAAGAGCCAGTTTGTAAATGTATGCCAAGTGATCACCCATTTCAAATGTTTTTTAATTAGATTTGAGAATTTTGAACTTGTAAACTAAACATATTATGGAAAACAGGACAAAGAGACACACAGTGATGCCAATAGTTAAAATTTAAATTTTTGTGGACAAGGAGCCTTTTGGAAATGGACGCCTCATTTATACATTTATGTAACCCATTTATGACATTAAATTATAATATACTCATATATATAAGATTATCTCAAAAAGTCCGTCCAGCCATTATCGGGATAAGGGAAGCAGCGTTTCCTTAGGCGAGTGTTAGCGCATGAGTTTACTATCTTGTTTAGTGTATAATCATACATTTAATCCTGTTTAAAACTTATTTTTAGGTTTTTCTTATCTATATTTATTGTTTCTAGATATAATAATTATTATGGTCACACTATTACAAAATAATGTATTTATCAGCAAATTACAGTAAGTTAATCATGATTTTACAGAATATTGACGCTTGTTTAATCATCCAAGGGAAGCGTTTGGTTTCTTTGCGTACAGTAGTAGAATGAAGAGTGCATCAACAAGTGCAGCAGTGGAAGAGGAGGGTGACTGAGTCAAAATTCATAAGTAAATTTTGAAGAATAGTTTTTCGTCCCGGTTTTTTGACCCACTATATCTTCAGGCAACCTAAATATAAAAAAACTTTGACGTTTTAATACTCAATTTTATGAAAGTATATAGTAGTTTTCGGCGGGATGGATTGGCGGAAAATTATGTAAGTGACCTTACTATTCAATAACGACAATGGTGTGTAGAATAAATCTAGATTCAAAGCTATTATAAGGCAGGCCAGAGGTAATACTCATTTTCAGGCCACAACCCAAGAGAAAACTTCGGCAATCGTAAATGGACCATTATTATTCTTTTTATTTGAATTCAAACTACAATTATCATTTATATATATAATTTAATGATTGAGTAATTTTTCTAAGATCACCAATTAATTTGTTTTATTCCATGCATAGTTTGTATCACCCCCCTTTTCCTTATTCCCCATAATACTTTTAACTAGATAAAAAAAACGGGTGAACTTCCTATTGAGCTAGCGTCCATCAGACCCCCTTTATTTTAGCCTCATTACTTCCCTTTGTCCAGAATTGACCACAAACCACTGCTGTCACAACAATTACCTACTTAACAATGTTAGAATTTAACAACCTACCTCTTCTTAGGGATCGGTTTTGGAATTAAGAGTGCTGATTAAAGCAGGATGATGCACAACCAGATTATCACACCTATTCTAGAGATTTTATAGATATCACTCTCTCCGGGAGATGGATAGGGCGAGGAGGAGGTTCTGCCAACCAGTATACTCTTTCTGATTCACACGATGCTAGATGATGACGTGCTAGCTAGTGCTAGCTAGCACACTGGATTTCAAGTACAAGCTAGTGTCGTGTGATACGGACTTAACTTTGGACAAACAATTACTGGAAGAAAACGTCAAGGCATTTTGTATTTATACTATATTATAATGAACATTGACTGTATGTTATTTATATTTTATGCCTAAAAAAATAGAAAAATATTAAAATAGTATCTCATCTCAATGTCAAAGCCAGTCTCTCATATGGTGGAATGGCCTCATGAGTATATTTTTTAAGTTTATTGCTAATTCCAGCTAGAAGTTCATTCTTTAAATAAGTTTAAGGCATGTGAAAATATGAAGAAAAAAAACCTTTTCATAATCATTGTTTTGTAGATCATCAAATAAGTTATGAAACAACCTCCATTTCAGTCTTTACAAAAACAATGAGTGGATCCGGAAATTTCTTTTCCTTTTTCTACGCATATTATTTCTCCGTATGGACATCATCACTAAAAGTCAAGCTTTCTACACGTCCATGTTCACTTGAAGACTGAATTCTACTCGTATAAATAGCTAGTGTAAGCAGTATTTCAAACGTGCATAAATAGGGCTTCGAACATGCATTAGCAGTAGGCCTACCACCTAATTATGTGAATGGTGCTGTAGAAGCGTTTCTCGAAAGCTATGCTTAGTAGCCCTGTGTGAAATTAACCCTGCAAGCGGAAGTGCTTTTCAGAAGAACTGCTAAGTTATTCCGTATGAAGGAGTTCTTATCTGTAGGGTACTCTTAAAAACAATGTGCACAAAACAAAAAACACTGGTCATTTGGTGGAGTGGAATAGGCTACCACCAGATATTTCAAGCCACTGTTTTGAGAAAATAGACGGTTTTATTTGTATCAGTTATAGAGTACCATCCAAATTAAAAAGTACACTTTTTTATTTTGGTGTATAATTAATATCTCAAGTTAAGGCTGTAGAAAAATCACTGGTATAAATAAACATACAAGTAGCCAACGACATAGGAGTGGTGTTAACTAATAGCTAGCAGATTTTTTTTGTTATTGCAAATATTAATCAATCTATGTGGAAATATAATTATAATTAAAAGAAAAACTATTCTTAAATTATAAAAAGCAATTACACACTTCGTTTTTGCAATTTTTTTTTATCACTAGCTACCACAATCCACTCTCGTAGAATATCTTTTGGCCAAAAAGTTTTTCACAAAATCAAACATATTTTTTTCTAAAGTTCTCTTGACCAGAAATCTTTTTTGTATTTTTTTTCACAATCACGTCTTTCAAAATGAGGGCATATGGACATTAACACCTCAGTTTTAAATAAATCTGAAAACTTACATTTTTTATTTTTTTATTTTTGACATGTAAAAGCCATTGTGCAGGAATAAAACCTTATAAATCTGAACAGCCGTTGTTATAAAATTTCTCAACTATATGCAACGATCACAACGCTTTTTCATATAGCAGCAAATTGTGCAACTAAAAAGCTTCAACGTCTGATCAAGTTTTACATAGGGTATTGAGTTGTGTGTCATTGGGGGGGACTTATAGAACAGGTATTAAGATCATAGATAAAGATTAAGATAGAGAATTTCTCTACCTTGGCTACACAGTATTTATTTAGTATATCATTGGTTTGAACTTTGAAGTAAAATAAACTATCCTGTTTAATCCATGATCAAATAATCTCTACGAACCTTTTTTATCTGACAACTGAATATTTTTTTTCCATTTTGTCTGCACAAAAATACAAAATATGCCGAAAATAGTTTTTTTAATTAAATGCGAACACAATAGTGATAGTTTAGGAACTTAGTTTATTAGTACGTTATTTTACATGACATTTTGATTTTAGAAATATCGTAAGTATTAGATCGATTTGATTAAACTCTTTAATAACTTTGATGTAATTTTGTTATTAACGTTTTAAATTTTATTGCTCAGGTTAAGCAATTACTAGCCATAACAATTATTATAATAGAGGGATTTGGATCATTTTTCAATTCGCCCTATATTGGATTCTTTGGATTTTATTTGAAATATTTTACCGCAAGACAGTACATAAATAAACCACTCTCCCCCTCTGGCCTAATGTTTTCATTCGTGTACATCTTTTAAACTCAATTACTATATATATTAATGTGCTATAACTACAGAATGGGCGAGTTGGAGGAAGTTCAAGGTCACAAGGACCTGTTCCTAGAGCGTCAACCCTCCGTAGAGGAGTCAGGGGACCAACACAGGCAGGTTGTGGTTCAGATCCCCCGTGTGGCTGCGCGCACGATCACTGGTCCTGCCAACTTCCAGAACCAGGGAGCTATTGACTGGTAGATGTTTTACAGCTACTAACATTAAATATACTAAATAGTCAGATAGGGACACTTGTGGCGACTGAATTTTATTTATAGGAGTGTGGGAAGACCTCTTTATCAATTTGAAGCAAAACCAAAATAAAGTTTGAATACCTACAGAGTTGGTCAATTTGTTGTTGTATGTTGTTATAAAACTATACAGTACTGTATACATTCATATAATTGAAAATACATTAAATATTATTTTAAAACGCATTATGGTATTACATTTATGGAGAACATTGCCCAAGCACCTTATTACAATATAATAGACTTACACTATATTTTATATTAGATAACACGTCATTAAAATGTTAACACAATCATTATAAATTGCTGGAAAAAAGTCTAAGACCACCCATTAAAAACACAATTTTTCCACATTTCAATATTTTTATTTAGGCTATTTAGAAAATAAAAAAAAATTAAAAAAATTATGATACCTACATTACATGTTAATAAATCAATAAGAATCATAAAGCGTATAACCCGAACGGGTAGTAAGACGCGGTGCTAAATATTATTATTATTAATAAGAATCATAAAAAAAGGTTACATTACCATGTTTAGTAACCAATAGGACCCCCCCTTATAGCTTTGTAGCATGCTTTTATCCTGTCAGGCATGGAGTGGATAAGCTTCCTACATTTTTTCACGCGTCACTTAGGCCTATTGCTCTAGGCTATTGACTGCCAGTCAGGCCATTCCATTTTAATTCAACAAATGCATTGTGCTCCACAATTTTTTATTTTGATGAAAATTTGCATGTCCAATCACCCTGCCTCCTAGACCTAAAACATTTTTTATTTTTTTAAAAATATACCCCTTGATATATAGGCTATTTATTTAATGGTCGACGACAAAATAGTATTACCGGTATTTCAGAGTTTTTTTCTTATGAGCTATAACTTTCTTCCTATCAAAGAAAGCAACAGAGCTCAACCTTAACTCATAGGAAAGCTCAAAAAAGCTCTTTTTCATGTGGTATGAACAAATTTTAAATTCGAAGCCAACACATATTTTTTCAATGTCAAAGTTTACCAGAAAATATCAATTTTTGACCACTTTTGGAAATTTAAAACCACATAATGGGCTTGGAATAACAAGTCTACTTTCTTTTCTTACATGTTTATGAATAACTTATTGTATTTAAAAAAATGGCTTGCTACTCTGACCCTTTCATAAGATATGACCTTCAAAAGTAGTCAAATTGTCTAAAAAATCCAGTTTTCAATTCTAAAAAAATGCATTTAGGGGGAGTTTAATCATGTGATCTAAAGAACATTTTAACAGCTCTCAAACAAAGAAAATTGATTTGTTATTCAAAGGTGTTTGGGAGCTATTAAACCTTAAATTTTCAAAATTTTGCACTTAAAACAGAACAAAAGTAATAGGTACAACTCTTATATACGTCATTTTCTTAAGAAAAATAAATTTCATGGTAAATATGTTGTATTATTATGCGTTTTTCATTCAATGTTATTTAGGTTGACCAAACCAAAAGCGATATATATTCCCCCATTTATTTTATGGTTTTACTTGCCAGCTACAACAAGAATGTGCACATTTCAACAGGTCCATACTTGCTCCCACATCTTAGCTGAGGTTCTTCTTGAACTCTGAATTAGATGCTAGGCAAGTGGTACTGCTGTAAGAATCTTGTGAAGTCCAGTGAGAGTGTTTTAGATGTCATTTAGGCTTATTTCATTTCAAGATCAAAATACTAATTTTTTATGGTTTTAATCCTAAAATGAACTCATCTTTCTGCTTATATTGTATTCTTATGCCCCAATGATGCTTTATTTTATTTCTATGTTTTTTACTTATTTTAAAAAAGCATGTCTCAAAAGAAAATAGTAATTTTTTTTCCAACAAACTACTAGTTATCTTGATACAGTATTAATCTGGCTATACTTATCCTGATAAGCGTTTTGTTGACACATCTAACGTTCTAAAGTGTGTTTGTTTTGCGCACAGGGGCCAGCATGGCTTGCTGGCGTATGGCTCCAACTATACCGTTGTCATCTTGGATACTCATAACATTCAGCCAGTACAGTGTTTGGACAAGCACAAGTCCATGGTGAACAATGTAAGTGCGTCTTACTCCTTATATGGAGGCAATGACTTTCTATAAGCTAAGAGTGAAATCTACGAATAAAATAAATTAAATGTTTTAAATAGCTTAAACTTTAGAAACAAATATCTCTTTTCTTATAACATTCATATTTTGTGTATTTGTGTGTGTGTGTGCCATTGAGATCAGGGGTTGAATCTTGGCCGAGTGTACCGAGGATGTTTTATCCCATAAATGACTACCCCTTTCTCGTCACTCAAATGCAGTTACATTTCCTCTATATTCAACCTTGTTCATCTATGATTATAAACATGTGGATGGGCCAACTGGATAGTAAGAAACGGTGCACTTAAAAACAATAAAAGTAGTAATGGTAGTGACTTTTATCAGGTGGTGTGGGGCAAAATTACACGAGAGAGAATATCGTCAGAGCTGGCCACGATGAGTCTCGCGTCGTCGGACACCACAGGCCACATCATACTTTGGGACGTTGCAACGGGAATCCCCCAGGCCGTCTTGCAGGAGGGTAACAAACCAGTGCTAGGTATACAGTGGACTCTGACATCTTAACATTTTTAACTCTAGTTCTTGATTTGCTTTTAACATGAGTGGGTGGATTTTTTCAGTATCCTGCACTTATTGTGTATCCTAAAACAATCCATCTTGCCTTTCAGTGCCACTATTAAAGGGCAGGCCCATTAATAAAATATGTTGCTTTCTCTTTTATTGTTATGTTCAACTCAAAGGTTAGTGATAGGAATACGTCTTTAAAATCCTAATCTTTTTTCGAGATTCAAGGATTTAAACACATTCCAGATTAAGATTTAAAAAAAGCAATTCAAGTTTTTTTTCATCAAGTTTTGAGTCTGTATTTGTGTCTATAGTTATTATTCTACTGTGACATATAACAAACCCAACAGTCAAATCCCAAATCAATCATTTATCACTTAACTAAATGTGACCCACTTCAGTGGCCGAATGGTTTAAGGCATCACTTTTGTGTTAGACTGATGTGCTGAAGACTGGGAAATGGGATTCAAATCTCAGTAAGGTTTCCTGAAGATGGTTTTTCTTGAATGGTTTCCCACCATACTTCCACACAAATGTGGGTCGATTACTACTAAAATGCTTCCATGCTCATTCCTTCTCCATTAGAGTAATTATCAAATATGAGTAGGCCTATAGGCCTAACTTGAACAGGTAATAAGACACAATAAAAAACAATGTGAATCCTCACTAAAACAAAAACACCAGCAACTTAATGTTCTGTAATGTAATGTAATGTAATGTAAAACTGAGGAAAACTAAATTATACAACGTGAGAAAGCTTATATGCTTATAAGTTTGTTATGCTTATATTTTTTTCTAAGATTCAGATTTTAAATTGAACATTTTAAGTAAAATAATCAGATTCTACTGATCTTATGTTACTAATGAACTATTCTAAGGCATAATGTTGATAAGGGTTTTAGTCATCCTTCGTGGTCTTAAGGTAAAGTGAACACCTCAGGACCCCAATGTGTTTTGGTTGTTTTTTTTTATTAGCACTGCGTCTTAATACCCGTTTGGGATATACACCTATATATTAATTACACTAATGGGTTAGGGATTAGGAAAGTTTAATCTAGAGGAAGTACATCTGCATTTGTAAGGTGGAAGAGTGGAAAACCATTTAGGAAAAACCACTCAGTGCACCCGAACGGGATCGAGTCCCGATTAACTGTCTTCAGCAGTATTTTCTAATATGATAGTAGCGCATTAGACCACACGACTACCATTGTGGGCTCTGAACCCAATGTTCTTGGGCTCAAACTCAACCGTGCTAGACAGATTTTTCTTGAGTGATAAAAATCTGTAGCACAGCTTTCTTAGTAGGGGAAATAAGGCTGTCATTCCTATGTTGATTGTGGTTGATTGTGGCCTGGAAGGTATATGAAAATATCTTTCCATCCAAAATTGGAAGGCCCTTTCGCTCTCACTCATGGAAATTCTTGTGTACTGATATAATCAATCTGTTCAGAAAGTGCATGTTAAATACCTAAAATAAATAAAAATCTAAATAAGGGTTTTAGGATAAAGACACTTAACATTAGCATGAAAAAAATTGTTAGACAACCATCCAGAATACAGCTCAGGCTGGGTTTCTAACAACTAAGTGCAATTTTGAGTTTGTACCTTCCATTTCAAATGGATTGTAAATGTTGCCGACTGTAATTAAAATCTCTTAGGGTGATTAACTCTGCATTATTATATTCATTATACTGTCACACATTTTTACAGGTGGTGATAATATTCATTTAATAATCAGAAGAATTAAAAAGTCACAAAGAAAATTATACTACAAAAACACATCCACTTTTGTTCTTTTACTTATATTGAAATCTTCTAGAGACAGGAATATTTACTTGGTGTTTGTGTGGTTGTTAGACTTGCAGTGGATGTCGGGCTATGACAGCACCCACCACCTGCTGGCAGCCTTGCATCCTCCATACTCGCTAGTGATCTGGGACACTAAAAGCAAAGCCAAGCTCTGGAAGAAGACATACACTGAAACTCTGGTCAGCTTCAGCTTCGATCCCTTCAGCCCTACCAACATGGCATGTAAGTTGCAACTTCACTTGTAGACAGTGACATCTAATGATTAGATTTATACATCAGATGAACCCCACACGTATCTCGAGAGGGACTTTTGTTCTTACATACACACTTATTTAGATACTTTGCTTGAATTAATTTGGTTTAGTTGAAGTAAAATACAAATCAACATGGTTAAGTGACTTAATAGAGCAACAACAGGCAAAAAAGCTTCTGCTGAAAATCCTGTACCATCGAGCTCTACTTCAGAATCAGTATGTACGGTGAGTCAAGATGAGAAAATGTCTTCTAAAATACAAAAAGTTGTAAGAAAATATGACTGAGTACGGTACTATTGGATTCATGGTCACAGATGTAAACAATGAACCATGGCATCAATGTGTAATCTACTTTTAAATTATTTCAAACCAAAGCATGGAATTCTCACTATTGAAACATCATCTTAGTACAAAACATTCAATGTTAGAAAACAAGCCTAAGGATTATTTCATTTGAAAATTGACTGAAATGGAAGGCACATAGAAAGTTATGTTGTCTTTTATTGGCAGTACTCAAAAAGTAGTGGAGGCATCTTTCTTGGTAAGCTTAAATATAGCAAAGTGTGGAAAAGCTCATACAATCGGTGAAGAGCTGTTGTTAACTGCTGCAAAAGATATTGTGATTTGTTTGTTGGGCGAACTGTCAATATGACACTAAACATTAAAGAAACCTTAATAGCTAAGGTCAAAAATAGTGTTTTTTTTCCATACAACTCCAGAGCACAGATGTAAAAAACTAAGCTCAACTTATGGTTTACGTGCAGTATGTATTTCAAACTACAATTAAAGAGGATTATTTATTTTGTGAGGCACTATCAACATGAACTACCACCAATGAAATATTCAAGAAGCTGAATGACTCCTTTGCAGAAAATAGACTGGACTGGAAGCAGTGCATTGGCTTCTGTTCTGATGGTGCTCAAGCTATGACAGGAAAATATGTAGATGTTGCCACCAAAGTAAAATTGGTTGTAGAAAATTTCACTTTGTCATTGCAGCATCCACAGAGAAGATTTGGCAGTAAAGTTGTTGTGCCTCACTGTTCAGTCGGCCCTTGTATCTTTCCTCCGCACTTGCACAGGCTGCGCCAACCACCCTCTCTACTGCCTGGACTGCTCCACAATCAATGTTCTCTGAGCCGTCCATGACGAGTTCCCCACTGTACTCAGCGCCCATGGGAACTCCTCTTTCTATTGGCTTGCTTGACGAACACTATCGCTCACGTTTTCCCGCGCCAATAGGAAGCTCCCTTTTTTCCCATTGGACAAGGCCAGACAACAGTGGAGGGTATTTAACATGGTGGTTCCTCGGTCAGAGGCAGTCGGAGAGTGGCTACCCAACCCGGGTGCGCCACCTGTTTGAAAGAGCTATAAAATTCTCTAATGTTACGAAAGAACAATATTGTTTTAACCCTCTCTCTCGCCATCGTCAACCTACCTCCCACCGCGACTCACGTTGCCGCTACATCCTTCTGTTCCACCACAACTAGTGTTGCTCGAACCGCCTTCTGTTCCACCGCGACTCATGTTGCCGGGACAATCACCCTACCTCCCACCGCAACTCACGCTGCCAGGACCAGCACCCTACCGCCCCACCTCAGTACTTCCTCATGTTCCACCGTGACTCACGTTGCTGGGACATCCTTCTGTTCCACCATGACTAATGTTGATGGAACACACTCGTCGAACTTTTTACTACCCTTACCCACACGTGTCTAAACACAACGTCACCATCATTGTGACATCAATCAGTTACCCCGAAGCTGCAGAAAGGGATAACAAAGTTTATGGCTGAACAATCTAAACTTGTTCTCCAGTATGCTGTCATGGTAGTCAATTTTATTAAATATCAGGCTCTAAACTCACGTTTATTTTTGAAACTGTGTTCTGAAATGGGCAGTGATCATATTCAGTTGCTGCTCCTCACAGAGGTGAGATGGCTTTCTCTAGGAAAAATGCTAATCAGCTTATTTGAGATACATTCTGAGGTGCAGTTGTTCCTGATGGAGACCAATTTGGAACTGCGTGATATATTGAAAGAAGAGCTGTGGATCACAACACTAGCCTACTTATTAGACATTTTCAATCAACTCAATGACTTAAATTTAAGTTTACAAGGTTAAACTTTCAGTGGATGACAAAATATAGGCATTTATCAAGAAATGTCAAATGATGAAGAGTAATGTTTAAAATGAAAATCCGCAGTCTTTTTCTCATTTCAAAAATTTTGTGACAGAGCACGAAATTAAAGAGAATCAAGAATATAAAACGCTATTGCCAAATGCTCACTGAAGCTTTTGAAAAAGATATTTTAAAGAAGATTATTCTGAATTCCTTTGGATAAGAAACCCATTCATTTTGGATAACATTCCTGGAACCCTAACTAACAATGAAAAAGAGTGTTTTATAGAACTATCTTGTGATGGAGATTTGAAAATGGAATTTACCAAATTAGAGTTAGGGGAATTTTAGCTAAAGGCTAAAAATTAATATCCATTGCTGTGCAGAAAAACATTGTTGTTTCTAATTCCATTTGTAACCACATATCTTTGTGAAACTGGATTTTCTGATATGGTGACAGTAAAAAATAAATTTCTTAATGAACTGAACCTGACATCTCCTCACTTGTTTAAAGCATGCATTACCACCCTTCTCACTGAATTTTTAGACGTTAAGAATATTGTAACATTTTTTATAAATAAATAAATAAGATACTTTCAAAAACGGTTGTAATTTTTACTGCTTTATCATTCGTCGATGTAGCTCTATCCTAAAGGAATTTTTAATAGGTCAGTGGCATGTGACTGATCCGTAATACACATGAATGTTATGTGAAAAAAAAAGTTTGAGACCCACAGTTCTAGTACAAGTATCACTGATGACCCGATGTTCTAATCTTTATAGTCCGACGACGGGTTGAGTAACTGCCTCCAAAAAAGATATTGTGTTAACCCCGATAGCCATAAAACAGAAGCTCTTATGGCCCATTTCGGCCTAGTTACTGTACAACTGGGACAAGACTATTGTTAATAGTAAGCATTCTTTCTTAATGTTTACTATTTCATTACAAGTTTGCTTGGCCAGTTCTTTCAATCACGTAGATTCAACAAAGTTATGCAAATTAAAATAAACATCCCAATCTAGCTCAGGGTTTTGACAGTATTAAATATAATTTATAAAGGGCTTTATAATAAATATAAGTAGTCTTAAAATGATAAATTAGATTATTGCAAAATGTAATTTAATCTTTTTGTATACTCTTTATGTAAACACTAATTTGTGAAAATAATATGAAATAAAACCCCATAAATGTGTATCTTAGCTTTAAATACTTTTTTTTAAAAAAAAGCTTTGTAATTGTCAAAACCAGAATTTTACTTTCACATCGAAGTGAAAACAAATGAATAATTGAAGCGTCGAAGTTTTCTAAGCTTCGCAGACCCTTAATTTACTATAAAATAACTAATCACATAATATTTATAAAATTAATATTTGCCTAGTGGCTTGGAAATTTATGGAAACGATGTGGAGACACTGTTTAATAATCGAATGTAGGCCAAACTTATAAGGAAGGAAGCCAATCTTAAAGCATAGTTAGGATAAGCCTTGATAGAAACAAATAAACTTCTCTCTTCATTTCTTCATTCACTCTCTAACCTCATATCACTTTCCCAGTCACACATTTTTTTAGAAACATTACTTTTTCATATATGTAAATACATAAAACACTCAAATGTAGCTACAAATTTGAAAACATTTAAGAGTACCTAAAAGCTGATTTTCAACATTTTCTAATATGTAGCTAAAAATCTTTTAAGCTTTAAACCTATTTTAAGGCTATTCTTAGCAATTTTTTTCTAAATTTGCAATTTAATTATTTTTTGTTGTTGACAAAATTAGAATAAAACTTTATTGTATAATTAAATGAATATTATTTAAAATAGAGCACTAGGATGGATCATGATTTTATTTAGGATGGTTGACCAACACATTTTAGTTGCGTGATGCTGTAGAAATGGTTTGGATAAAAAAAACTGATAAACACAAAAACACTTAATAAAATAAGTAATTAATTTAATATAAACTTTGCTCATGCGACTCCACAAACTTTAAATTTTGTTGACTTCTCATAAAATGTCAACAAAAGAGAACTAAATTTACTCTTTATATTTTTTCTAGTTTTGTGCTCCGACTGCATCTTATTTGTGGACGACTTTGTCCCCAGCAAGATTCCATCGTCCAATGGTCGCAAGTTTTACATTTCGAGTCCGCGTGTGAACTTAGCTAGCAGCGGGGCAAGGGGCAGTACTACCAATCTGACCTCTGTGGGCACAGAAGAGAAGCACAGGGCCAAGGACAGGCTGCGCAGGCTAATGAAGGATCTAGTTATCGGAGAGACCAAGCCAAGGTGAGTTAGGAATACTGCTGAGTTGTTAAATCAATATCTAAGTCACGTATAGTGAGTGTGACCATGTTTGTTGAGCAGTGAGTGTGTGGGGGTATGTAAGTGTATAAATGTGTGACATCACCTCCTTGCATTATAGGCCAGACGACAACATGATGGTGAGCGAATATCTCAATTTATCCTATCATAGCTCTTTCTTACATTTCAGGCCTGATGACAACATAATGGTCAGCAAGTACCTATCTCCATTTGTCCTATCACAGCTCTTTTTACATTCCAGGCCAGACAACAACATGATGGTGAGCGAGTATCTCCATTTATCCTATCACAGCTCTTTCTTACATTCCAGGCCTGATGCCAACATAATGGTCAACAAGTACCTATCTCCATTTGTCCTATCACAGCTATTTTTTACATTCCAGGCCAGACGACAACATGATGGGGAGCGAGTATCGCCATTTATTCTGCCACAGCTCTTTCTTACATTCCAGGCCTGATGACAACATAATGGTCAGCAAGTACCTATCTCCATTTGTCCTATCACAGCTCTTTTTACATTCCAGGCCAGACAACAACATGATGGTGAGCGAGTATCTCCATTTATCCTATCACAGCTCTTTCTTACATTCCAGGCCTGATGCCAACATAATGGTCAACAAGTACCTATCTCCATTTGTCCTATCACAGCTCTTTTTACATTCCAGGCCAGACAACAACATGATGGTGAGCGAGTATCTCAATTTATTCTATCACAGCTCTTTCTTACATTCCAGGCCAAACAAGTATATGATGGTGAGTCTCTCCATTTGCCTTGTTCTCTCACAACTCTTTCTTACATTGCAGGCCAGACGACTATATGACGGTAAGCGAATGTCTCCAGTTGTCCTATCACAGCTCCTTAAGACATCACTTGCTGCTTTTGTATGCCAGAGAGGTGTTGTTGTTGGATCTGCACATCAACCAGACTGTAGGCATCATTCCACTGGAGAAGACTGCCTCACCTCTGCTGCAGGTACTCATAGGTGGTTTCCCACATCAAATTTATCACTCTGGTTTTTCCATTCCCTCTCCACACTTATTTGGAGCACTTTTACAATAACAATGGTGTTAAATGCTATAATTAGAAATGTAAAAGACTCAAACATTCTCAATCAAGAAGAGAGAAAAAAAATATCTCAATCTCATCTAGAAACTTGAAATGAATCTTGAAAACTCGAGATATTTAAAAAGAACAAATAAAAAAATAACTGACCCAAGAAATTTACGCACTGAACCAATAATTTAATGTTTTAATAATAATAATAATCATCATCATTTAATTGTTCCAGCGATGCTGGGCACAAGGTTTGCAAGCCTCCTCCATTCCATACGATCCATGAATGGTTTTCAACTACCTCTCTCTAGTTCTTGTTTCTCATTGCCTCGTCACTGTTGATTTGGTTTATCCACCAATTCTTGGGTCTTCCTCTTTGTCTATTAATATATCCCTGATCCCTCATAAATGGTTGACCTTGGCAAGCTACTTCCTTCACCCCTTCCTCTCATTTCCACATCCCAAAAGATCTCTGTCCTTCTCTAAAACTTTGAAGCTCTTTCACTTGCTGAACCTAACAAATAACTGTTGATAGACACAGCACAGTAAGTCACTCGCCTCCACAACTTGTTTCTCTCTAGAAGTGGTAAAATAACCCCCTTCCCATCCCAGTCACCAAGCTTGATAAATAACAAAGAAGAAGGCTGTCTACAAAGAGATTAACAGTGAATGAGTGGGCAGTAACTTCTAGAACCCAGCAGCGTGCCCCTTATTTTGTAACCTGGAGAATTTTGTTTTGTTTCCCACCTGAAACTTTTTTAGGAAAGCTTCAACCTCGCCCGACCAATGGGAATAGATAAATTCCCAACCTTTTCCCGATTATTGATAATTGTGAATCAGGAATTTTTATTTTCAACAAGAAGTAAAAGCAGATAAATCTTTTGATGAAAATTTGAAGCCTTTTAAGCTTCACACAACCCTATAATTTAATTTTAAATTGTTAAAAAAAGAAAAATATTTCTAAAGAGATAGATCAGCTGGTAAGTCATTCGTCCGTTAGTCCAACCCCATCATTGTCGTTGTCGCAAAAAACGGTTTCCAGCCTGTGACCGGGTCAGAATAGTAAATTGCTTTTGTCTTCCTCTATCCTTCACCATTCTTCCTCTTTTAATCTAATTCATTCTTCTCCTCTCACTTGCACACTCTGTTATCTGCTCATCCCATCTCTTTCTTGGCCTCTCATTGCGGTCTTTTTCCTTCATACTTCCTTTCCATCATTTACTAAGTGTGTGCAACGCTTTAAAACTTCAACTTAACTTTTAAAAAATATCAGCTTCAATTTACCTTAAAAAAAATGTCCTATTATGACAAATTATTATCAAGTTTTGTTACTTAAAAGTTAAAACTAATAACAGTTAAAACACTCAATCTACATAATTTTGTGGTGTTATGCATAGAAATGTGGTGGACTCAAAAAATTTGAGTTCAAGATCAAAAAATAAAGTCTAGATCTTGTCTCTAAAGTTTAAAATTACTCTCAAAAATTCAAGCAATTTTGGAAAAAAAAAAAAAAAAAAANAGTGTGCACTCTTGAATAATACATAACTAGAGACATGCAAAAGGTGGGGTTATTTTTAGGGGAAAAGTGATGTTATTTTTCTTAAAAAGCGATGATATTTTAAGCTTAAAATGATGTTATTATTTACGTAAATACGAGTCGAATTAGTATTCGTTAAAAGACCTATGATAAAACTGTCTACATTTTCTGTTTATATTGTGTATTTAACAATTTATTAACATATTTGGAGGAAAATCTTATATAAATATGCACAAAACATTTCACGCTTAGTAATATCAAACTCTATATATCAATATCATTACCTTAAAGTCTCACAAATAGCAATATCGAAATAATCAATTAACAACTTAGGTTTAGACCACACAATAATAACACGGAAACATGTT
The DNA here is from genome assembly GCA_902151445.1 of Timema monikensis. Taxonomy (NCBI): domain Eukaryota; kingdom Metazoa; phylum Arthropoda; class Insecta; order Phasmatodea; family Timematidae; genus Timema; species Timema monikensis. The sequence continues at coordinate 18,722 of CABFVZ010002825.1, forward strand.
GTCATAGAGGATGAAACTACTTTCAAATAAGGAGAAAGGAATACAAATTAAGAAGATATAATTTTTCCAAACATGACCGCCTGTAGCAAGGTCCATATATATTAATATCCCTTATTCGACCTAGCATAAAATATTTTAAAGGTTGTAAACAAAGAATCGATCAAAATCTAGGTATTGTAATGTGTAAAAGTGGAGATAAAAGTTTTTAATGCTAACCTCAGATAAAAAAAAGCTTTAATATCCTGAAAACACTCATTTTTCCTGGATCCATTGTATACCAATAAAATAAGTAAAAGTGGATACCATTTGTATGGACGGCAAACCTGGTTTAGTGCTATCACTAGTGTTACCATGTTGAAAATTATATTGCATGACGTGTTATTTGCCAAATTACAAAGAAATTTGGTTTATTTAGAAGAAAAAAAAGAGCTTAAATTTGTGTTATTCATGTGAAAACAATACAATTCGTGGAAAAATTAATTTTATCACAAATGCAAATTTTTCATGTGCTTATACATAACAAATGGCACAACTTTGAGGACTGAATGTTGTTATATTGAAATAGTTTATAATATACACAACAGAAGGTACTATTTAACACTTATCTTTAACAAGGTTGTTTAAAAATAGATGGAGCTTGACCCTCTAATTGTAAAAATACACCTTTGTGTCAAAGTGTGTGACAAAATGAAATGGTCAACTCTACTATATTTACCTTAATTTTCCACCTATTTTAATATGCATGAAATAAAGTGATTTAGCAAAAACAATTTGTAATAAATAAAATGATAGAATATTAGGAAAATAATAGAGCACAAATAAAAGTAAAAACACACATATTTACACACACTTCAATATTTCAATGCTATTATAGCATCTTCTTCAGAAAGTAGTAGTAGTAAGATTAAACTACTACTTCCTGAGGAAGATGTTATAATAACATCAAAATATTGAAGTGTGTGTAAATAAATATATGATCATACAATCTGCATGTGAAGCCTGGCGATGCTTGCACTTGAAGCGACAAGATTCTGCTTGGTTTTTAAGTTCTTCTAAGAAATGATCAAAACTCTGCCTGTCCATTTGAGTAATTTGATGAAAATTGAATGATTCCATTAATAAGTTTATCTTCGAGATGCAGTGTTTATCAAGAAGTGATCTTCTGATCTTAATCTTTAAATCTATCTTTTCCACTAGCTGTCAAACAAAGTTTGAAATGATCCCTCCGCTTAGGCTACTTTTATCGCAGTTGTTTGATCAAAATGTAACTTCGGCAATCGAGAGAATACATCACCTTCCATGTTAAAGAGTGAAAATGATTAATTAAAAGTTCAAGTATTCAAAGAAGATATTCACTTGAAAATACCATTAATATTAAGATCGTACGAAATGAATCAAAATGTGTACATCTGACACCATATTTAATTATAGCATTAACCCGATGGGTTTAGATTCACTTATCAACTGGCTTGCAGCCTGGCGTGTCCTATTATAACATCTTAACAACCAGAGTAACCTCACCATTTTGATTAGGTCAGGCCTAGAGCATAGAGGCATTGCACAATGACAACTATGCTGCATGTAGTGTTACAATCGCATAGTTTCCAACGACAACTATGCTGCATGTAGTGTTACAATCACATAGTTTCCAACAGTTACGATATTAACAAATATTGATTAAAATATTAATAGACCATCCAACACCTTGATTCAGTCAGTAGCCTATCTGTCTACTGAGCTAAGCATCCTAGGTTTAATTCCCAGCATGGCCAAAAAACTTATCATTGGCGAAATGTGGGCTTACCCTTTTACATTGATGTATTATTGGCCAGGGACTGGATGTTGTGCTTGCCCTAGTCTTAAGTTATATTATAAGGCATGTGAAGCTATGACAGGCCTAGCAAGCCGGTAGCTGAACATATATAGCTTAAAATTACCCCAGGGTGTCTACCTGACTATAGTTTTGAAATTCCAGTCTATTTACTGTATTTCCAGTAATTTTTTTAAAGCGATCTAGTATATTATATGAAAGGTACTCAGAGACAAACAATCTCTATTTTAAAATCATAAAATGATAGAAAGTTAGGTTATGCCTAGGTCTGTCATATTTAAACATTTTTACATCAATGCATGTATTCTATTATATACTAAGGACGGGATCCTGAACCCTCTCTCGGGAAAAGGTTGGGTATTTATCTATTCCCATTGGTTGGGCGGAATGTGAGCCTTTCCTGAAAAAGTTTCAGGCGGGAAACAAAACAAAGTTCTCCAGGTTACAAAATAAGGGGCGCACTGCTGTGTTCTAGAAGTTACTGCCCACTCATCACTGTTAATCTCTTTGTAGACAGCCTTCTTCTTTGTTATTTATCAAGCTTGGTGACTGGGATGGGAAGGGGGTTATTTTACCACTTATTACCCCAGGGTGTCTACCTGACTATAGTTTTGAAATTCCAGTCTATTTACTGTATTTCCAGTAATTTTTTTAAAGCGATCTAGTATATTATATGAAAGGTACTCAGAGACAAACAATCTCTATTTTAAAATCATAAAATGATAGAAAGTTAGGTTATGCCTAGGTCTGTCATATTTAAACATTTTTACATCAATGCATGTATTCTATTATATACTAAGGACGGGATCCTGAACCCTCTCTCGGGAAAAGGTTGGGTATTTATCTATTCCCATTGGTTGGGCGGAATGTGAGCCTTTCCTGAAAAAGTTTCAGGCGGGAAACAAAACAAAGTTCTCCAGGTTACAAAATAAGGGGCGCACTGCTGTGTTCTAGAAGTTACTGCCCACTCATCACTGTTAATCTCTTTGTAGACAGCCTTCTTCTTTGTTATTTATCAAGCTTGGTGACTGGGATGGGAAGGGGGTTATTTTACCACTTGTAGAGAGAAACAAGTTGGGGAGGCGAGTGACTTACTGTGCTGTGTCTATCAACAGTTATTTGTTAGGTTCAGCCAGTGAAAGAGCTTCAAATTATATTCGCGCACACTTCTATTTATTTTTTTATTTTTAGCACCACATCTCATTACTAGCTCCCACTATGCGCCTGTGTACTAATTACTTTAGTATGTTAGGAATTAGGAAGATTGAATTGAGAGGTGTGCCTGCATTTGAGTGGATAGAGTTAGAAACCATTTAGGAATAACCACCCTTAGTACACCTGGCCAAGATTAAATTAAATATCCCCGTCATCGGCAGTCTAGTCTATGCCTTAGACCATGCAGCCACTGAAGCTGGTTTTAGTATTATAAATTTAACAAGTCTTATCATATTAGTTTATAAATCCTTATAATTTAAATCTAAGATTATTCTAAAAGATAATTTTTAAATTTCCCGTTCCCATCCCGAATCTTGATATTTTGACTCATTTCTCATCCTGTTCCCTTCCCAAATCTCAATATTTTGACTCATTTCCCGTCTCGTCCAAAAATAAAAAAGTCATTCCCGTCCATCCCTACTAAAAACATTTTGAAAGACATTATTTTGTTGATATTCTATTTAACTTTGTTTAGAATTGACAAATTGAACTTTTCAAACACTTAAATCTGATAACTCTTTTTTAACACACATTATCATTCGGTGGACATTGTTTATTTAAAAGTGGTAATGCCCCTTTTAATCCAAATGCCTTGAATGTTTTTCTATATTAGTATGGTCTATTCCAGGTGATATCATCACGCCAAAGAGATGTCCTGTATTGCCTACACGAGTCTGGAAGTGTGAGCGCCAAGTTCCGCAGACGACAGTTGGCGTTTGTTGGTTCCCCTTTGGACGCCCCTGCTGGTAGTGTCAGCAGTTTAGGTGAGTTACACAATCAAGTGTGTGGGTGTCCCTATGAACCCAATGTGCCCTACTTTATTTAGTAGTATGCTTATTCAGGAAGCCCTATTTATAAGATACACTTTATATAATTTGTAGTGCTTACTTCAATATATGTATTTCATGGAATATACTATCATTTATAATAGTTGGGACGTAGTCATTGTCTGTAATGTAACACTGTAAATTCACTTAACAGGTATATGGTTGATCTAGCCATTATAACTCATTATACTGGTAACTGAATTTATTTTTATACATATATTTCTTAGAACATTTGAATGTATATAGTATTCACTATTTAATAACATCTTAAAAAATTTAATGTTTTTATGAAGGTTTGCTAATCAGGCCGATGCCGATCTTGCATTTCACTGATGCTGATTATTTGTTTTATTTTATTGATAATGTGACAAAGGTAATATGCAAAATTATATACATTTGTGAATATAAATAATTTTTTGTTATTTAAATCCATAGTAATAATGTTGATGATGATTATGATAATAAATAATGATGAGAAAACACAGACATAGCTGTGGCAATTATTTGAATAAACAGGGAGCAGGAATTACAAGGTGGATAAATGCTATAGATTTCTGTATATAAATGCAAAATGATCAAGTAGGAGGATGTTTGGGGCTTGTATATGTGTATATTGTTTTATTTTGAACTATGGTTACTGTGTTGTTCTGGCGCCAAGAAACTTGGTCGGTGTCTGTTGTGCGTTCTGTTAACGGGATCGTGTGCGCGCGCGCGCACGCATGACTATCGTGGACAGTCAGTCTCGTTTTGCATGTCGTCCCGTGTATATCTTAAAGAGTGTCGGATACCATAAACATTCCGTTTTAGTGAACACTAAACTATACAGTCCACTTCATACCTAACATTTGGTCCATCCGTGACGGATTTGTACCTTCCTCGCGTCGTTTTTATCGTATCGTGTTGTTTATTTGTGTCATAGGCGTATAATGGTCGCAGCGTATTATTACGTGTCACGATCGCCAGTACAATGTTTTTAGGCGTATATATGCTCTGATCGTGTGCTATATGTGTTTTGGCCACTTCTCTCTCGCTTGAATTTACTTTGTCCCAATTTCATGTGGATTTTCGCGTAAATAATTTTGTTTGTAATTTATTTCATTGGCGGCCATCTTTTAACAACGCTGTCTTTCCGTGCGTGAATGCGCGCCAACGCCATATTGGAACAGTATATTTTCCAAAGCTCTATTGATACGTTGTCAGATTGTAAATAAACCTTTGCTGTGCTCGCGTGTTGGTCGTGTATTCTGTAGTAGGTAAAGAATTACTATGGTTACTGTGTTGTTCTGGCGCCAAGAAACTTGGTCGGTGTCTGTTGTGCGTTCTGTTAACGGGATCGTGTGCGCGCGCGCGCATGACTATCGTGGACAGTCAGTCTCGTTTTGAATGTCGTCCCGTGTATATCTTAGAGAGTGTCGGATACCATAAACATTCCGTTTTAGTGAACACTAAACTATACAGTCCACTTCATACCTAACAGAGGATGAATTTTTAATATTCATAATAATTAGGTCAAACTAGTACAAAGCTACCAGGTGCATCCACAAAGTAAGGTCCGATAAATTAATTTAAAAAAACTAGTAGGGATAGAAGAGTTTTTTAAAGGATTAAAAATGCATGCATACCTCCTTTATTTTTCCACCTGGTCCCCATTGACTTACATACATTTTTTATATCTTTATATCTATATTTAACTTTGAATCACCGAGATTATCCGATCGACTACCAGTTTAGCTCATGCGCCACCTGTCATCCATAGGAAAACTGGTTGGACTAGTGGAACTTTCAAGAAATTTATGAAACTATTGTTAAATTTTGTTATTCAAAATTTTAAAGATTTCAAATATTTGCCACGCCTTTACATTTCAAATAGTTAACCCAAACGATTTAAATTTTTAAAGAATGACTATTTTTTATGCTTATCATAATTTCTTATGATTTGAATAAACAAAAAATTGTATTTATTCAAAAGTGATTATGTTGTTATAGCTATTACATTTTGTTATATTGAAATTAGATTAGACTAAATGATTGGCAAAAGGGCTAATTAGCCAATCCCAGCTAAATTTATACAAAGATAAAATCTTACTATAAAAGGAAAACCGATTTTGGCTTTATGAGGTAAGTGTATTATATTTGGAAGAAGTTCAGGAAAGGCAGCAATGTAAAGTGTGAAATGTCTTCTTCTTTTCACTGTAAAAACCATATTGTGTTCTTACCTTTGATTTGTGTCTCTCCACCTTTCCTGTTTCTTCTCCCAAATATTCTACAGATATAAAATGATTTAGGTTAAGTTTGAGACTTAAATACAAATTTTCTCTTACTTTAAACATTTGGTCTATTCTCATGTAATCGGTATAAAGTATTAACACTTTGCTATGCTTTTCTTCATGTGTTTTGTTTCTAAAATGTCAGTTCTATATTTTGTTTTTATTTTCCTCTTGTGTAGACATGGGCTCCTTCTCATCCGACATATTCATGGAGCTAGGCTATGAGCAGCGCTGCCAGAGCGAGGTGATCCGACTAACCAAAGGCTCCAAAGTCCTCGGCATGGCCCTTGCTCCTGTCTGTGAGAGAAGGATAGGTAAGTGCACATATGTTCCGTGAGTCCTTCAATCTCTAGTGTACAATCAAATCTTGAGTTAAAGACTTAACATTTTTGTGAGCTCTCCATTTTGAAAATCTTCACAAAAATATTCGAAAATTACAACAAGTTTTTTTAATATCTTCAATTTCTCGGACTCTTACAGGTTTTGCCTGTTTTATAGATGTGTATCAACCGCTTTTGTGAACATCTTGTTGAGTATTACCCACAACCACATGTAACGTCACAACCGATGTTGGAAACTTAACATCGCAGTTGATCAGCCGTGTGTATAGTGTTGAGGCTGACCTCTTGAGCCTGACGGGAGTTAGTAAATTTGCCTTGAAAAAGTAATTGTTGCCCGCCGCACTACCATTGGTTTTGAATGTGCTCTAAGGTACAAAAAGGTTGGGGGCCTTTGATCCAAAAGATATGTCTATCTACTAGGAAATAAAATATGTTGTTAAATAGATGTTTTAAGCTAGCGTTACAATGCATCATGTGAATCAAGCTTTAGATAATATATTACAAATGTTACATATATAAATAGTTTATAATCTCCACAACAGGCATTGTTTCTCAAATGCTTTTAAAAATAGGTGGATCTTAACACTAATAATAAAAATTTAACTTCAAGCCAAAATGTCATAAAAAATCAAATAGTCAAACCTTCTATAAAACATTGTTCTAGAAACCTTTTGTTACAATTTATTGGTTACATGAATAAATACTTCCATTATTTATTTTTATTTTATTTTGCTATAAAAATGCAAGCCTTTTAACACTCTTCAATAGCCTTTTTACCTCATCTTTGAAGTCTGAATGAAATTGCTTTGTTAGTAAAGAATATATAACAGGATTCAATTTCAGACATAAATATATATTTTTTCCTTTCAACGTGATAATAATCTTAAGGTGCTTCTTTTTGGGTCGATACAGTAAATAAGTTCTACTATGGTATTATGTGTATTTGAATTATAAACACTAAATATTTGATGTAGGGTAGGCCATACCATATTTGTAGGCCTGTAAAAAGTACTTCTACTTTTTAAGGGTTTGCCAGTCAATAAAAATTTTTTTTACTAAAATTATTTTTTAAATATGCAAAAAATGTAATCTTTGTTAATTTTCCAGGTGTTAAAAACCATTTTTAGGGCTTTTTTATTTGAAAGTTTTATAACCGAAATTCAAGTTTTTTTTAAGGCCGAAAATTAAATGTATATATATTTACCATAATATAGGGTTCCTACTGATATTCAGGTGTCCACCAGTAAGCTGTGTTATCTGGATTTCATTTCCTCTATAGTCCTTTTAAATACTATCCAAACACTTCCACACTGAAACGTGATGAGCTATGATCATCTACTTGAAGCGGGAATGCCAACCCTCAACCTTATTTGTGCTTCTCTGCATTCGGTTTAATACCATATCCTAAACATTTCAGATGTTTGGCTCATACTTTGGTGCCACAGCCCTTCACAATCAAGTTGGGGGCACTGAAGCCAACTTCCTTTTCAGTCTTTTAAGTCTTGAAAAAGATGTTATGGAGGCATTGAATTATTGAAGTGTTTCCAAATATCTATTATTGTTTTGACTTTAATTTTTGCTTTTCTAGAGCTCTATCATATTTATTTAAATACACATTACATATTTATATTTTCTGTAGCACCTAAATAATTAACATGAACAAAATCTGAATTGAGGGAAAAAGATGATACCAATTTGGGAAAGTTACTTACATTTAACAAGTTTTCTAAGATTTATATTTTATTTCAAGATTTGAGGCAAAATTAGTTTTTGATTCAATATTTTGGTTATTAAAAGGTGGGTTTGACCCATCTGTAGATAGAATGTACTAACAGTATGAAGCAGTTGTTTGGTTAAGCCTGCACTGGACTTTTTGTTCTTATGCACTTATTATGGAACCTCACGTAGGCACAGTAGCCTTAAGCGCACAGAAAATTAGTGTGATATGGAATGATTCATAGTTTGTTTACAGTGTATACAAAAAAGTACCATCACACTGACCTTAGCACTCAGTGTCAAACATAGCCAATATAGCTGTTTGTTTATCAATATCATTGATACAACAATCAAAAATTACAACACGTCAAACAGGGGTCAAATCCTAGTTAGACGAGCCATATAGAAATAATTTAGAAACTCTAACCAGGTAAATACATTAGAAACAATCCAAGTGCCATTTGAGTTCAAGAAAACATTGATAAATTGACCTTAACTTACACTTGTATCTCCTAGGTATTGTCCTACATTTAGGTTTGCTAAAGTTAACACACTTAGGTTACAAAGTGCAACAGAGCACCAAGCGGCTCTTAGGCACTTGTAAGTATTAGACCGAAGTCATTTAAGTAAATGTATCTTTTCAGTAATTAGCTAATGATGCATGAAAAGAGACACATTACAACTAATAGGATCACTACTAAGATAAATGCATTTATCAAGATAATCATAAGTTTCTATGACTAACCTGTACTTTAGAAACATTGCCCGAACATGGGATTCATTAAGTGGTGGTGGTCTAGGGGTAAGGTGTCAGACTTCTGAGCTGGGGTCCGGGGTTCAATCCTCGGTCTCGGCACAGATTTATCTGATTACCAAACCCTTCCTTCACCTCTGACAAGACGTGTATTAATCACAACTTGTGAATGTGGGGAATGCCAGGCCTCCACCATGGGTCGGATCCTACATTTCATCTCACAATCACCCTACCATCACACATTAGCGTAAGTGCATATAACCTGAACGGGTAGTAAGACGCGGTGCTAATAATAATAATAATAATGATGGTGATGGTGATAGTGATGGTGATGGTGATGGTGATGGTGATGGTGATAGTGATAGTGATAGTGATAGTGATAGTGATAGTGATAGTGATAGTCATAGTGATAGTCATAGTGATAGTCATAGTCATAGTGATTAGAATAATAATAAAAAATAACATTAAGTGGTTAGACCCAGAGGGTCACAATTTTTGATCAGAAAGTCAGATTGGAGAAATGAACAAAACTATAAATGTGTTATTGTATTAGGTGACCTGGTGGTCTAGGGGTAAAGTGTCAGACTTCTGTGCTGGTGGCCGGGGTTCAATCCTCGGTCTCGGCACAGATTTATCTCATTACCAAACCCTTCCTTCACCTCTGACAAGACATCTTGTGAATATGGGGAATGCCAGGCCTCTACCGTGGTTCGGATTCCACGTTAAACTGTAGGTCCTTTATTTCATCTCACAATCATCCTACCATTACACATTAGCATAAGTGCGTATAACCCGAATGGGTAGTAAGACGTGGTGCTAATAATAATAATAATAATTATTATTTTTTTTTCTCATAAATTGTCTAAGCCAATTGGCCTTTCTTTATAGAATCATCTGCATAATGGTATTATTTTCATTGTGTCTTATTGGAATGTCATTATTCATACAAAGTATCCATTTTATCCTCTTTATTCTCCTTCAACACCTCATCTCAAAGCTTTAGATATATTTACTCTCCTTTTTTCTCAGAATCCTGTTTCAACTTTATACAAAGCAATTGTAGATGTTTAAGACTTAACCAGTAGCATCTTCTTCTGGCTGAAATAAACCTTGGCCATTGATATTTTGATTTTATTTACTGTGTTTCACTGCACATCTGTCACAATCCAATCTCCTAAATATTTTAAATGTTCCACACTCTCCAGCTGATGATATCCTACCGCACATTGCTCAGTTGTTCTTCTCTCTGTGATTCTGTGATATCTTTATTACCTCTGACTTTTCGATGTTAGTTTCCATTTTTCTTTTTTCAGCTACTTTGTTCATCATATTTGAAGCAGTATAATAGCTATAAAATAAATTTTTATTAAAATTTTAAAAGAAAATATATATATATTTGTAAACTATTTTTAAATAACAATTCCGATGTGTTTTCTTCTCAAATTCTCAAATCTCAAACAAGATTTTAAAGATGGAAGGACCCCTCTCTAATCAGTTGTCTTGTGTGTGCCAGCCTTGTTCCTTAACACTGGTAAAGTGGTTTTCCTGGAGCTTCGGCCTGCCAACGGGGAACCAATGCTTCCCCCAACCTTTGCGATTCCAGAGATGTCTCCTGGAGTCCAACAGATCCACCTGCCCCACCCGAGGAACCCCACGGTACCACCAAGGAAGGAGACTCTTGGTGAGCTGATTGGGCCCCTGTTGAATGTGAGTCAAACTCATTCCTTGTTCATCTAATTACTGTAGAAAATTAGGGCTGGTTCTGTTATGGCTAAGAGCACCACAGTATTAGGTTTTATTTCATGCTCAAAAAATTAAGAGTTTAGGCATCTTATGTTACCCATATATTAATTAAATTCAACAGCTGGTCTTCAACCAACTTTGACATCAAGGAGCAGGGGATTACGTATCAAAGTTAGACTTTGAAATCACACATCGTTTCACATTACATTAGGAAAATATATCCTATTATGTTATATATATCTTATTATGATATATATATATATACACATATATATATATATACACACACACACACATATATTTCATGATTAGCTATTCTTTCTATTCCATTCCTTGACCTTTACATTTATAATGTTGTATTATTATAACTTTTTATCAATATTTATTGTATATAAAGTCTAACATGTAAATTTACATGTACCATTCAATATGCCATGTAGCTTCTGATTTTGCATACTTTCCATACATGCCATCCCCAAAAATTTTTAACTGTTGAGAACCATGATTTGTGTTGTGTTCTATCCAGGAAAACGGACCCCCCTTACCACTCCTTCGGCTGCTGGTGACTGGTCTCTTGTCCGGGGCAGTGTCACCACTCACAGTGGTGCGCATGTGTCCACCCCTTACCACACGAAACTGGCAGAAATACACACCCCTACTTGCCGCAGGGACTACTGAGGGTATCATCCAGGTGTATAACATGGCCACTGGCACCGTTGACAAGGAGCTTATTGTTCACACCTGTACTGTCAGGTGTGAATTTATTCTTTCTTAAGATAATTAGCGCTTTTAGTGTCACAAGCTGATCTGATCGGCTTTTTCATCGAAGGTTAAATGCGCCACTTTGTGATTTTATCAACCCCGCCTACTACCTTTATAAGTGTCGAAGCCAATCAGGTCGAATTTCCAGATTTGCGCTATATGTGGCACTACCTAATTTATATGGTGGGAGTTTAATATATCAGTAGAATGAAAACATTACCTCTATTATTTTCTATAATGTTGGATGCATAAGTCACCTGTTACTAGCTGTTATTCATACTTAAGATGGGTGTTCAGGACAAATAAATTGGTGGGCGATTTCACTGTTTGTGTGTGTGTGTGTAGGGGAGGTGGGGGGTGAAATTGTTCATCTTTTAAACAAATCTATTGCTACAAGTCAATTGAACATTTACTGGTGAAGAATCCAGTGATTTATTTTATGATAAATCAATTTATAAATTCATGCCTCCAAAAAGAAGACTCAAAGGGAAAGGTGACACTGTCAGGAACATTAGGCCAGTTTTTTTGTGCAAACACTTATAATAGTGACTGCATTAACCTCTTTACCAATGTAAGCAAATAGGTAGTTATTTTAAACATTTTTATAATCTGTAAATATATTTGATTATTAAATACAGTTTAAAATGTTTTTGAAAAAATAATTCTCCTTGTATAAATATTTAATATATTATGTATAAGAACTGACCCAAGCCACAGGCTGGAAACAGTAATGTATGTAAAAAATATCATTACAAATTAATATTTACTACTTGACAGACAGATGGATTTATTTATAAAACCATTAAGTTATATTTTCCAGCTTACAAGGTAAACAAAAGCCATAAATAAAATCTGCAATTTGCATGAAAACTTAATTTATATATAATAAATAATGAATTGTTTTTGTCCTCTTGCCAGGGGTGTTGAATGGACCAACTTGACCAGCTTCCTCTCATTTGCACACCCCAATGTAATTGGGTCAAATGCACAGGTGCGCAACGAGGTCATGTTGACGGACACTATGACAGGCCACTCCATTGCTCTCAGGACTGACAAGGGGGAGGAGCAGCCAATTGACATGCTGCGAGTCTCACCATTAAAGTAGGTCTCTTGTATAATACAGTCTCTTCAAATACCTGATTTAAAACTCTATGCCTTGATTCTTTCAATATAATTACTGCTATATAAAGAATTGAAAATTGCTCTAAGTTTCAAGATACTTTGATTATTAGCTCTTAAATACCAATAAGTTATATTTGAAAGAATACGCAGGAAAGTTGGATGGAAACATATAAAAGGAAATGAACACAATATGGCTTTTTCAATGAAATGAACACGGTTCACAGTTTACATTGATGTTACTGGACAAAGAGCTGCCTCTTGAAGAAAATTGAGCATTACCTCCCAATCCCTCGACCTATGTATCATTCTCTCAGAATTCATCAATAGGGAATTATGAAACACTCAACACAACTTCCTAAATTAGGAAACCAAAAAACACAAAATGTAGAAAAAGAAAAATTTAAAAAAATGATTGGATCATCGGATCATCCGATCATCCACTGACTATTGCAAACTCAGCTTAGCCGATCAGCATTCAGTTGACTGATTCTTTGAATCGATCTTAAGTTATTTTGTTAAGGTTCTGAACACTGCTCACAAAAAGTACTGAAGATTCTTGATTGTCAAGCTCTTGGCAAACAGCCTTGTCCTTTGTTCTGGTGCTAAGAGGGGGAGTGGGTGGCTGCTAGTGTACTCTATATAAACAGTCACGGCTTTCTTCAATAACAAGGGATTGGGATGGATACTCAACAGTAGACCTAAAGGGTATGTCAACTGACTTTAGGCCAACTGTCATTTATGCCAAATAACTTCTAGGCCAACCGACTTTTGGTCTAAATTTTTATGCCTACTGCCACATCTATGTTGGGAGCTGTGGGGTAAGGGGATTGTTTTGAGAATAAAAAGGTCAGTAAATGAGACAGCTTTGCTTACTTCATATTCCTGCAGACACCAATGGTGGTAGTATTGTAAAGTGCACACACTTTATCTTTTTATTTTAAAAAGCTATATTCTGTTTGTTTCTTTATTTGTTGTTGTTGGTATCATCATCATCACCACCACCACCACCACCACCACCACCACCACCACCACCACCACCACCATGTCTTACTACCCCATTCGGGTTGTACACACTTACACTAATGTGTAATGGTAGAATGATTGTGAGATGAAATGGAGGACCTACAGTTTAACGTGGGATCCGAACCACAGTGGAGGCCTGGCATTCCACACATTCACAAGCTGTGATCAATACATGTCTTGTCAGAGGTGAAGTCAGGGTTTGACAATCAGATAAATCTGTGCTGGGACCAAGGATTGAACCCCGGACCCCCAGACCTTAAGTCTGACACCTTACCACTATACCGCCAGGTCACTGGTTTCCTTAAGTTAAATTTACTCCACTTTTCTTGTAATTAAGATTGTGATATTTTAAGTTAATTAAATTAAATGGAATTTAAACAAGCATAATTAATTTAAAAATAATGTTTTAGGTATCAACTGATAAATAAATTTAAGTATTGAAATGAAGAAGAGTCCATAATGGGGCATTGAAATTTCTGATAGTTCTTTAATTTTAACTTTTCTTAAATCTTCCCCAATAGAAGTTCCCCTTGAATCATCCTCAATTTTAACTTCCCTTAAATCTTCCCCAGTTTTGGCTTCCTTGAAATCTTGCTCAGTTTTAGCTTCCCTTGACTCTTGTTCTCATGACTCAGATGTCTGTTTGCTGTTTTATCTTGCAAAGATAATCGATCTCCTCTTTGCCATACTTCCCTCTTACTCAAACAATCTGTCTCACTTGTTGACCTTTCTATTGTCAACACAACTTCCCCACTGGTCCCATCCCCTTGTTATTGATGAAAGAAGTAATTTTTTACATAGAGCACACTAGCAGCTACCCCCTCCCCTCCCTTAGCAACAAAACAAAGATGAGGCTATCTGTCAAGAGCTAAACAATGATTAGTCACCATTACCTGCCGGATGTGGGATGGAGCACCTACAAAAGCTCAATTATAGGAATCTGTGAACCAAACTGGCTTAGCTGATTGTTGCATAATCAGAAAGTTGATGAGTATGAGGTATGTGGGGGAGGATTATGAGTAGGATAACAAGTATGATTGGATGAGGATGATCGACCTTGGTCCAGCCCTACTTTAAACAGTTATTTACAAACCTTCATTTGAAAGAATTAGTTTAGGTAAGTTAACTCAAATCATGGCAAGTAAATCAGAGAGAATGTTTATTAAATGGGACTACTTACCTACATGCAATACATCCAGTGATCATGAGGTCAGATTCCCTGGTATCAATATTATGAGAGATTGAGAATAGGATGCATTAAACTTAATCTTCGACCATGTTTATGGCTGTCGGAAAACAATTGATAGGTATCACAAAACTCATAGAACTCATCTCACTCTGCTTATGACCTTGAGGACTGCTGTCTTCACTAACACTTGCTTATCTAACTTGTATTTGAGACTGTAGATTTGCACCATGATGCCCTTTACACCTAACACATTATTAAGCTTGTAGGAATCCAAGATTTTCAATTTTTAATTGAATCTGGACCTTTGAATACCAACTCAAGTCTTTTATGAAACAACTAATATATTATCACACTGCTCCTTTATAATAAACTGTGCTTAAGCTCAAAAAACAACAATTCCATACTTAATCCATCCTCGTTAACACTATCCACACTTCACTATTCTTGCATGCATGCTCTTTTATTCTTACATTTCTTAATGTTTCTCTTTTTCACACATTCTTCTACAACATTTAGCCACGCCTTACATGGCCTATCCCTTACTTTTGATCCTCTCCACATGCTCAAATCAATACATGACGCTTCTTTAACATTGAGCTGCATTTACTTAGCACTTATTAATACTGACTATCCATATGAGTTTTTCCACATACATTTCTTAGATAACTCACTTCAACCACATTCACCTTGCTTTTGTGTTTCTCCTGACAAACCCACACTTTACAGCCATAAAACAATGTTGGTGTTAACACACTTTTATACACTGTCATCTTTACCTCTTTTGATACTATTTCATCCTTTGCAATAGTCTACATACATCCAACAAGATGCATGCTTCACCTGTATGTCGATTTCAATTTTTACAGAACATTCTGCCCCAATACACACAATTATTCACTTGTTCTAACAGTTTTTCATTTATACTAAGCTGACAATCATTTACTGATCTGTCCTGTTCAAAAACTATCACCTTAGTTTTGGAGACTTATATACGAAGATCCATTCTGCCTGTCGCCACATCCAAACAATTTAATGCATTCTGCAAGTCATTTTCATCCTCAGTCATTAATATGGCATCATTTGTATGTAACAGCAAGTACTCTCACATTCACATTGTCCTTTTGTACAGCAATTGCGTCTGCACAAGCATCCCTCACACACTTATCCATGAATACATTAAACAACCATGGAGACAAATCACAAACCTGTCTAACACCCTATTCAATGTCACACCATTTTCTCAAACCTCCATCCACACCATACTCTATAACAACATTCCACAACATATTCTATTCACCCGATTGTATGCTTTCTCCATATAAACAAATTTTATAAATAAAATGCTTTGAAACAATTCAATCCAAATCAATCAATTTGAAGATGTTTTTTAAAAAAAGTTTTAGATAGGATTTGAAACAAATCTCTTATGAGATAACATTTTTTCTAATCATATCCAAATCAAACATTAGTTTTGATTATAAACATATATTAATTGAACTCAATTAAACTAAACCAAATCAGATAATTATTAATATTAAAAAAGTCATAGGTTTCCATTGTCAAATCAGATAATATCCTCCGATTTGATAATATGTAATATGACCACATGACTTATCTGAAATTTTATGATGAAATAGATGATTATATTTTATAAATGGATCACTGCTATAAAATGTTAAACTATTCAAAAGTTTGATTCATATATTCAAATAAGTTTTATGAAACCTTAATTTGGGGTCTATTCAGATTTGAAACTTTGAAACTTTCTGAACTTTAATTCACATATGAATATTTATATTCAGAATTATCAAGTTTTGCACAAGTTTACTTACAGCACTAGACGGCTCTTAAATAATACAAGTTTCAACTCTATGTGACAGGCAGTACTTTGTGGTGATCCTTAAAGATGGGCCTTTTGAGCTGTGGGACCTTCGCTCCCTCTCCATTCTTAGGGTCATGCCCAAGAAATTTCCCACAGTCACCGCACTTGTAAGTCCCATGTTTTTTAATCTTTTATTTGGCTGGAAATACTAACAACCACCTAACGACTAAGAAATATACTGTAGAGATATTATAAAAAACTGTTTAAAATATTTTAATATATGTGATGAGGTAGGGAGTCGATCTGGACAGATGGATAGGTTAGGCTTTGATAGAAACAATTAAACTTCTCTCTTAATTTCTTCTTACATCAAATTTACTTCCCCTGTAATAAATAGATAGTAAGCTATTAGGAAAATAAATTATTTTTTCTAAAAAAATAAAATACAATTTGTGGATTGGAAATGAAAAATTGGTGCTGAGGTGAATTTCCCAGCTCTACTCAAGAAACTTTGTTCCATGACTTAAGTATATTATATTATTATATCTACTAATAACACTATCCTACCTATACACAACATGTCTAGCTACTGACTGGCAAGAGGATAAGGTCCTTCGAGCCTATAATCAGACTCCCTAGCAACTTTTTTAAGTTATTAAATTTAACACGAAGGCTACTGAAGGCTTGGTTTAAGGAGGGAAAATGAAGAGGTAGTACAAAGATAGTGCACCCACATTAGCATAAGAGGAGATGGTAAAACCATAGTAAAAAAAACACAGGAAAAAAAACACTCTGTTGCACCGGCTAGGATTTGAACTCTACCTCCTCATTATGGGTGATCCAGTTTATAATGTGACTAACTTAACTACTATATGACTATTGGTGAAATCCCTCACCACCGACTACATAGAAAGGCATTTGGAATATTTGTGTTGGTTTTCATAGCCAATGCTGTACATTAAAGTGAGTGGATTTTTATAAATATTGTTTTAAGGAATGGTCGCCAATTCACAACCTGAAGACTTTAAAGAAGAAACTGGCATCAGTAGAAGAGAAGGAGCAGGCGGAACCTGCTAACCTCGCCGCTAACACCAACTCTGGTGACTCGGGTGAGCTTCATTATACAAGACATAAAGTAAAATAGGGGAAAAAAGGCGCAAAATAACTGAATTCAATAAACAATTAAAGAAGGGTAGAAGGGTGAGGCCTATACACACTTACCAGAAATATATAGCTCCTAAGTTTACATTTAAAACATAATAGGTCACCCTAAATAGGTTGAAGGTGTAAAATCTAATGAACAAACAACAAACAAAATAATCAGAGTAGGGTGCATGAGTCGAACAGAGTAAAGATGATCTGAGAACAAATGATTTTGACTCAGCTACTCGCAACCCAGCTGGTTGCGGAAATTAAGAAAGGGCAATTACTTTGCTCATCAGTTTATACTAGAATTGATGCATTATTATATCTTAGAATGTTCATAAATAAGAAAAGACAGGGATACTACAATTAAAGTTGAAGATAAATGTGATGTTGCAATTTAATTTTAAACATTAGTTATTGTTACAAAAAATAATTATCCAAGAAAGTGATAATTAAATGTGTGTGTGTGTGTATGTATATATATATAAAAAAAATTCTTCGTTTAAGAAAAGATCTCAAGTACATCTAAGCTAATATTTAAGTTTACTTTAAACTTAAATTCAGGGTTCTTACGGTCCTTGAAAGAGCTGGAATTTAATGTGTGTCTGTTCAATGCCTGGAAAAGTCATTAAGTTGCTTTCGGCCTTGAAAAGTCCTGGAATTTCCAGTTTTCAATATTTATTTTTAAAATGGTTGTGACATATGTCTGTAAAGACCATGATTTAAGATGCACTGGGACCTTAAATATCTAGCGCAGCCTTTTTGATCAAGCATTAGCTGTTTTCTGCTCTTTACTTTACTTTACTTTACTTTCCACTGTTCTTCCCGCTTCTTTAGTTTTATTTGTTATCGGTGACCTGGCGGTCTAGCGGTAAGGTGTCGGACTTCTGTGCTGGGGTTGGGGTTCAATCCTCGGTCCCGGCACAAATTTATCTGATTACCAAACCCTTCCTTCACCTCTGACAAGACATCTTGTGAATGTGGGGAAATGCCAAGCCTCCACCGTGGTTCGGATTCCACGTTAAACTGTAGATCCTCCATTTCAGCTCACAATCACCCTACCATTACACATTAGCGTAAGTGCGTATAACCCGAACAGGTAGTAAGACGCGGTGCTAATAATAATAATTTATTTGTTATTGCATCATCAGCTCGGAGATGGTCGCACCTATAGGATGGGATCTCTATAAGGGCAAGAAGAAACACTGTTCACTTCTCTGACAAAATAATGAATTTGCACTACTGTCAATGAAATACGATGTTTTCTTTAATTTCCTATATTTAAAAATCTCAATTCATGTTCATTCGCCATTTTTTAAGTTGCTTTAAAACTGTCATTTCTAACAATTCTTTTTAAAATCTTTGACTACCTTTTAACACTTTTAAGTACTTCTAATTACAGTTTTGCACTTAAATGCCTACTGATACCTATTAGTTAATCTCCCATTAACCTTAGCACTTAAATTCCTTTTCTAGCCATACTACAATATGTACTG
The DNA here is from genome assembly GCA_902151445.1 of Timema monikensis. Taxonomy (NCBI): domain Eukaryota; kingdom Metazoa; phylum Arthropoda; class Insecta; order Phasmatodea; family Timematidae; genus Timema; species Timema monikensis. The sequence continues at coordinate 37,976 of CABFVZ010002825.1, forward strand.
AATCTATAATGACTGCACTAACCAAAAATCAAGGGGAGTGAAGTAACTGACAACAAAGTTAGATTACTATTTTTATAGTTAATTTGATTCACCCTAAACACATCTTGTCTTATAATAAAGTATATCTCCATATTAGAGTGGAAAACTATAGTAGAGTATTGCTTATCTGACATAAGCGGCAGAATGTCAGATAAGCGAAAATATCAGATAATAGGGAGGAATTAAGAAAAAGCCTATTAAATGTCAAACAATGTTATAATTTTACAAATTAATCACCTAAACATCATGTTTTATAACAAATTAACAGAAAAAAAAATTCAATACATGGTAATGTTATACAGTAATTTTTTAATTACAAATTTAGCACCAAATTTAGTTAACGTTAAAAATTGACTGCAAATAAATATAGAATTGCATAGAATGAACTTAAAGTAACAGCATTGTCAGAAGTTAAATCCATAAAAAGTTCAGCCCTGTGATGATTTAAAATAGTTTGTGATCCTAGTCTGCTTTCCCGACGATTGCCGTTTCTTTGCTGCCAAGTCTCACCATCTTTGCAGCATCATTATGTTGATCCCTGATCCCCATAACTTATTTTTGCTCAACGTAATTCATGGCGGTTTCTAGAGCCTTAACTCGATCGTTATGCAAGATTCTGAGAGGCTCAACAGTTGGTGCTTTATTATCAAGTTTGTTGTCATCGCTTTTGACAAGAGCGATAATTTCTTCAGTTATTTCATACTGATCATCTTCGTTCATCCAACTTTCAACTTCTTGCGAAGATAAATCCAGGGATATATTGGACTAAGGGTAGAATGCTTTCTTTGTTTTCATCTGTGCTTTCAGTTTCCATAATTTCATCTTCATTATCACCTAACAGCTTCTTCCATGATTTGGCAATTGTTGTAGCCCTAACTTCAGCTCAGGCCCTTGCAATCCAATAAGCAACACCCTTTACATTGATGCATTTCAATTTTTCAATCATGTCTTGTTTTCCCTTCCTCAATTTCTTCTATCATTGTCAACAGTAGCTTGCTGCGATAGTTTCTTTTTAGTGTTTCCAAAACGCCTTGATCCATCAGTTGGTGTATGGCGGTTACATTAGGTGGCAGAAACATAGCCTTAATGTTTCCTTCTTGAAGCTCCTCTGCATCAGGGTGCTTTTCTGGAGAGGTTATTTTCTTTCAAAAATTTCTCCGTGGAATGAACAAATTCCTTAAAAAAACAATTTTTGAAAATTTAACTGATCATCCACGCACTTTTTTGATCGTAGTATTTTACAGGAAAAGCGGTTTTTGGAATTGTTTTAAAGGACCTAGGATTTTTGGACTTCCCAATCATTGCGAGGTCCATTTTGCGGTTTGCTGCAGCATTGCTGCATGCTAAAATTGTCAGACTTTATGTACTACGCTTAAAGCCAGGGGCTGCTACTTCAGTTCTGGCTGCAAGACTCTTACTAGGTAACATTTTGTAATTAAGGCCTGACTTGTTACGATTAAATATTTGACTACCCATTAGGCTTTCAGTTTCAATAAAGTCTTGGAAGTTTTTTCTTGAATGCCTCCATTTCTTGAAAATTTGATGACAGTTTCTCACCAAAAACACTTAACTGACAGATTCCATTATGTTTTTTCCATCTGTCGAGCCAACCAGCACTTGCTTTAAAATCTGTGTCCCCTTGATTAAATTCATTTTGAAAATGCAACGTCTTTTGCTGTAAAATAGGCTCTGAAATAGGTACACCTTTATCTCTTAACTGTGTAAACCAAACTTACAAAGCCTCGCTAACTTTTTCATAGTCACACTTTTTCATCATTTTTCTCTCGTTTAGTGAACCATCCGTAACTCTCTAGAACACCATTTTTCTATTTCCAATTGTATCTTATTCAAGTCTCCTATTGTTACCCGTCCTACACCATAGTCGTCAGCTACCTTCTGCATCATCTCTCTTTTTGTCCAGTCTCTTGATTGCCCCAAGTTTTTCTTTCATTGATACAACAACTTTCTTTCTTTTTGTCATTATACTCGCGTAAATTTCAGTAAAAACTGTTTTACAACACCTACATTACTTAAGTTAACACACACACACATAAACACTGCACAGTAACACACAGTAAACCGATCCACATACAATAACAAACTGCACTGAGCGACAGTTAGGAAAGGCAAGACATGACCGACATGTGCGCACCTCTAGTGTACAGTCAGGGCACCTGAGTGGCTGCGGTACACTCAGGAGCAAATAAGCAGCATTTTTTTTATTTAGGAACGTCAGATAAGAAAGAATGTTGGATAAACAAGACTCTACAGACGTGTTCCATCTGTTAGACTCACTCCCTGGGTTTTTGCCTCAAATATAGTTATTAATCACTCTTAGAGTTTAGTTAGCTTAAATATTTTATTTAGTATGGTAACCCATGTTTTTTTAATCAACATTGCAAGCCAATTAAGTATGCTTTACCTTCTGATGTCAATTTCACTATGCCACACATCGTTCAGTTGTTCAGTGCGCTGGTCTTTTGTTGTGATCCTGGATTTTTTCCGAATTCTCTTATCAGATTCATATCCGGATTGTTTCCTGGACATGGTAACACAATTTGCTCCCTCTTCTCGAAGAAAATTTGTCACTTTTTTTGCCTTATGGTTTGGTGTCTCATCGTGCATGAATACAAATAGTTTATTTTTTGTTTTCTGTATGAGAAAAGAGATGATTTTATAGAACCCATATGTATTAGTCCATTCTCATTGTTCCTTCAACTACATAAAGATTACCCAGTCCCCCAAAGGGACATCATCCACCAAACCACTACGAATGTTAGGTGCTACATGATTTGTTGGACACGCTCACCCCTCCTTTACAAATGCTTTCCTTACAGTTATAGGGAAACATCAATTCCATAATCATATGTTTTTCTACTAAAGAATTTGCTATCCTGTTGCAAAGTGCTATATTTTTCAATTTTCTTAAAGCTGTCACTTAATTTTATTTTCTTCCTACATTTTTTTAACGTGGTTCTGTTAATAAACTTGTGCTTGCTGTCCACATATTTTAATTTTGCTTACTGATTTTTTTTGAAATAGTTAATCTTTTAGCCTATGTATACTGTCCTTCCTCCAGTAAAGAAAGTCTTTAGAACAGCTCCCTTTCTAGGACTGAGTTATGTTACCTTCCCCATTTCAAAACAAGGACAGTTCCTCTTTCACAAACACTTCTAAATAAAATATTATTGTTATTAGCACCGCGTCTTACTACCTGTTTGGGTTATATGCAACGAATAAAATAAAATTGCAATAAAATACAAAAAACTGTCAAACCCAAATTAAATCACTATACATGTGTTAAGAAACACACTAATGAAACAAACATTGAGCATATGACAATTTTAAGGTTAATAAAATAGTGAACAGGAAATGCCAAATCATCTGTCAAATATATCAGATGTATCCTAGCTGCCACCTGAGCTCAAAACAAGTGAAAGAATATTCAAACTTTTCATAGCAGACTAAATAGATTATATAACTATATTTGGGATAAAAATCCCTAAAATATAAACATTTCCTGGAAAGAAAATAAAGCTAATTATTGTAATTTTTCACCTTTAGTCTAATAGATGGAACACCTCTCTACTGTATTCTCAAATAAGAAACATGAAAATTATATGAGTATATTTCAACTTCAGAATCTTTGGCATAATATTCTCCTTAAATATAATCAAAGAACAAAGTGAAAGCTTAATAGTCAATTTTCATATTAAAAGTCTTTGGAAAAATATTCTCATTAAATATAATCACACAAGAAAATGAAATTTTAATAGTCTATTTCCATATTAAAGTCTTTAAAAAAAATCATTATATCCTATCATGTCTTACAACGAAGCATCTTAACAAAAAGTCTTTTTAAAATATAGAATAATATGTCCAAAAAGAATTTCGAAAAATAAATATAAGTTTTAATAATTATTTTTAAGCTAAACAGAATTTAGTTTACATTCTCTCAATGCCTTGTAACTCGATGCTACGCACCTAGTTCAAACCAAACAAATCCCAAGATTGCTCTTCACTTGGCCAAACGACATTTTATATGCTATACCCAGACGGCTGGAGTTTAGGAATCATGGGGGGTGAACACACTTATTGAATGGATGGAGAATATTGGAGAAGCCACATAGACGATTCTAGAAGCGTCTCCATCTCTGTGGAACCTTTTCCCGGTTTTCGCCAATGCTAGCACCTCCTGGTGGCGAAACTTGGGAATGCAGTCACAAAGCTTAATTTGAAACTCAAGAGTGTTGATATGGGGATGAGTGGGAAAGGTGTTGTTGGGCATGTTGCGTAGCTGGTCAAATAGGACAATCATGGTGAGTTAATAACCTTACTTTGTAGTTTATTCCTTTGGATCGAGGAACGACGGTACAACAGGTTGAACTAGTCCACCTTTTATTTTTGAATCAAAGACTAAATGAATATGTGATGTATTCCTGAAGCTGAGTAAAAATGTGAATATCTTTGTCTTTATTATTTATGTTGGCCGCCTCTGTGGCCTGGATGTCATAGTCCCTGACTAAATATTCAAAGGTCCCAGGTTTGATCCTTGCTGCTTTCGAATTTTCTGTGAAACATTGTGTCCGGAACAGCGCCAGCTCACCCTCCTAAGGATAAATGGGGTGCTACTTAAATGAAATAGTAGTGGCTCCAGTATAGAAAACTGAGATTAATGGATGGAGGGTTCATTATGCTGCCCACATGACACCCTCTATTTGCTATTGACACTAGCTTTTCCAGCAGATGGCAGCCACTCAATTGGAGGCTGATGCCATGGAGTTTATTTTATGTTAAAAATATATATAAGTGTTGTGTATTTATAGGCTAGATATATAAGCTCAGGCATTAAATATTATTTACAAAATGTTTTATTACATAACTTGACATACTTTAAACTAAGAACAAGTTAATGATTCAATATATGATCGCAACTTGCACTTTAATTACTTTAAATTGTTGTCATAAACATTGATTGTTAATATAAATAACAGCACATAATGACACAAATAAAACACAAATGTATATGTTAGTTGTTAATAATTCTTTTGGTAAAGTATCATAATTATCAAAGCTTTTTTTTTTCTAAACAAAAATCAAAGCTAATATTTAAAGTAAAGTTAAAACTGTCAAAGCTTCACTTACCTCTAAGGTAATGTATTATGATTTAAATGTGAATTTCGATCCTACATTTTTCTTGTGTGTATAAACCTTGCCCTTCTATTCTTCTTTCAGTTGAATCTATCCCTTTTAATCCATTGTATTCTATGCTTAAAATATAAAGGCTTAATAGTGCTTTAGAATCGTTCTTAAGTGATAATCTAGCAGACTAATGAGTTATGCTCTTCCCTCTTCCGTGTGCTGTAGGTCGCAGTGACAGTCAGGACAAACAGTTGGTTGTGAGAGAGCACTTTGTGTTTAGCGACTCAGAGAGCCAACTCTACCACTTCTCTGTTGAGGGTAACTTGGTGCGTGATGGTATCAAGATACCCCCAGAGGTACTACTGCTTTCCATATTACAACTATTAGCTCTACTCTTGTGTTTGAGTCTCAGAGCCATCAATCTTTGAGATACTTTGGTTCAAACCTCATCTGGGATGAATTTTATAGTCTTCAATTTGATGTGAAATCAGTTTTACTTTGAGTGATCAGGAACTCATTATGCATCTATTCCTCGCTTTTAATCTATTCTTTTCACCACACTGTTTTACTACCTGCCTGGGCAGTATGCTTATTTTAAATACCATATTGTTCTGAAAATAGGTCACCCTCAAAAATAGGCTGCAACCAAAATTTTTAACCACTTTCAGAGAAAAAACAATATTTACAAGTAAAATGTGATCACTTTCTTTTAATCATTTGTGAAAAAACATTATTTACACTTAAGAGCATTCATCACATGCCCATCAACTCTTTGATACACTCGACTTGAAATCGTAAATTTACACAAACACTATTGCATGTGGCTTATTTCTGATTAAACATTAATGAAGCTAAAGAGTCAATAGAAGCTCTTAATACAGAACATTATTTTATTGAAATATCAAATTATATTTGGATAAAAACTGCATTCAAAAGGACTGTTTTTGACCATTTTAGAATGGCTTCACAGCTAAGTACTGTGTACAAATTTTTATTCTGTCCTAGTAGGGACATACTGTAGTTATTAACATTAAACTTTGTAATTTTGTCTCCCATTGTCACCATGGAAAATTTCGAGTAATATTCAATTACGAATGCACTGCACACATTTCTGGAATATCTTGCATGGTATTTTCTTTTTCCTTTAACTTCCTCATCTCGTGCAAGCCGGGAGCTGAGTTTGACTTGTTATGATGAAGACTCTTAAAATTAGATTACTTAAATAAACAAAATCACTTGCAGCACTTATATTAGATCACAAAAAATAATTATACAAAATATTAGATCAGTTGGAAATAAAAAGGTAATTTATTTGTACTAATAATGAAATCACTTGAAAATAAAACTTTTTAAGTTATTCATACCAAAAATGAAGTAATTTGGGAATAAAAAGGTAAGTTATTCTTACTAAAAATGAGATAACTTGTAAAGAAAAAATATAGATACACTAAAATACGATGAAAAAACTAATTATGAAGGTTTATTAGTTAGGTTTGGCAGCCATATTGTCTCAAATATTGTATAGTCATATAAGATAGTCAAGGTTCATCTATTTTTAAATAACTTTGTCAGGTCTAGGCGCAAGTTAGTAAATACCAAGATTCATTTATTTTTAATTAACTTTGCCAAGACTAAGCAGCGATCAGTAACTATTTCAATATATATCAATATAACTACATGCATATCTTATAGGTACAACAATTCATGTGTATTGTATCAAGGCTGTTTCTTGGAAAAAACTGGGGCCTATTTTCGGGCCATTACGGTAATATCGGGAAGCTAGAGTGTAGAAGAAATGTACCCACTTTTTTGTGTAAGGAGGTAGGAATCCATCTAGGAAAATATTGTCTCTACACCCACCTTGGATTTGAACCCTAGCCTACTCATTATTGGCATATTGGACAAGGGAGACTGACTGCTTAGTGCTTGCTAACCCCCAACAAGGTTATTGTAGGGGCTTACACTCCAGACTTTGAACCATGAGCTTAGAATTTGTCTTGTCTCAAATCCCTGCCAGGTGGTCTGGAGGTGGATTTCCATACCAATTTTAGATGTTTAGTTTTTTGATCTTCCTTATAGGCAAATGTTTACTCATAACTGCCCTCCTTATCTACACCCTCTTAGATTAAGTTATTAATAAAACTTGGGTTAAACATGCATGTTTTGTTTAGTTCACATTCAAAAATCTGTCATGATTGTTATGCCATTGTTTTTGCAGACGGGTGTAGGCACTGTGACTTGCATTGCCTTCAAAAACGACCAAATTGTTCAAGGGGACGTGGATGGACTGCTCAACATATGGGACCTCAAGGGCAAGTCCTCCAAGAATGTCCACACCGGCCGTGGCTGGATCAAAAAGATGAGGTTTGCACCTGGGAAGGGCAACCTCAAACTTCTTGTTCTCTACAGCGATGGGGTCGATATTGTTGACTTAAAAAAGGTACTAAAATAGTATTTAGTAAAGGAAATGTCTTTTTACAATACTTTGCTTGAATCCAAAGCATCTTGCCTACAAACCTCAAATCCAAATCTTAGAAAATAAGATACGCATCAGGGTAAATTTTCCTACATTCACATTATATTTTGTTCACACCATGGGGTAAATTTATGGTTTGATACTTAGTTGTTGGTTTTGTCCTAAAATTATATCTGTTAGCATCATAAAAGCTCTAAAAATTAATTCTTATTCAAAATTTGAATTATTCTTTTTTCCTCTTTAAATATGAAATGCTTTCAAATTATTTAATATCCTTATAGACTCTAGAAATTCGAGGGTTCAAAAATTCAAAGGCCCCTTCCATAGTAATTAAAGCTACTTTTGAATATAAATAAAATAAGGACGGGGCTGGTTGCCAATCTGATGATTGGCCGATGATCAGCGATAATAGCATGTTTAGTGGGGCAGATGATTTTTATTTGGCCTACAGATTCCTAAAACCAATCGTTTGGACTGTGTAAGATGTTAACACACCATTAAATCATCTCCCCCCACCCCACCCCCTATTTGCATGTCAGGTACTTGTGACTCTCTTATTAACCTCATAGCAGACAGCCTTGTACTTTACTTTGTTGCCAATAGAGGGGTAAAGGGGGCTGATAGTGTACTCTAAGTAAACAGTTACTTATTTCAAAAACAAGGGAATGGTAAAGGAGAAGGAAAGGGGGGTTGGTGTTGAGAATATAAACATCAGTGAGTGAGTCAGCTTATTTAAGTGTGAGAGAAGTATCAAGTAAGGCAGGGGTATTGATAAGGAGGGATGTATCTTTGCAAGGTCACTCACAAGGTCAACTAGGAAACAGCCACCTGGGACATGAGAGGAAGATTCAAGGAAAGCTAAAACTAAAGAGCTATCAGAGGTTTCAAAACTACAAAATGGATTCAGTACTTTCATTCATTTGATACCTATATCACTAATCATGATTATTTAAATTCAAATAAATTTAATGAACAAAATATGTTGTTCTCATATGAATGAATTTTAAAATAAAACTCCTACATAAACCATCACAAACTTGACCAAGAGAAAAGTGGAGTCAATTTAACTAAAACCAACTACGAGGCACGTCCAGGAAGTAAGAGTACTCGATTTTTATATTTAAAAAAATTGTACTTAAAACAAAATTACAGGATTTTGTTTGTAAATATGTCAGTTATTTCTCCACGTAGTCGCCTTCCCGTTCTATGCAGGTTGTGAGCAGTGGCACAAGCTTTTTGATGCCCTCCTCAAAGAATTTTTCCCGCCATCTCCTTCTTCCAGTTCAGGACCTCTTGTTTCACCCCCTCGTCGGCTGAATTTTTTTTACACCCATGTGAGACTTCAGGGAGGTGAAAAAATGAAAGTCTGAAGGTGCCAAGTTAGGGGAGTATGCGGGGTGGTTCAAAATGTCCCGTCCAAAAGTGCCTTGGTGGCATTGGGCGTGTGTGGGTGGGCGTTGTCGTGCAACAAACGCACTCCCTCCATCAACCTTCCCCCCCCCGATTGTTTTGAATTGCTCACTTGAGTTATTTTAGGGTCTCACAGTATCATGCTCCATTAATCTTCTCCCCCTGAGGCAGAAATTCGATCAAAATGATCCCTTTTCAGTCCCAACACATAGTGGCCATGATTTTTTTGCCTTAAATTGAGCTTTTGAATTTTTTGGCAAATGGGGAACTGGTGTGCCGCCACTGTGATGACTGTCTTTTTGTCTCAGGAGTGTACTGAGCCACCCAGGTTTCATCTCAAGTGTCAATCGAGCTCAGAAAATCCTCACTTTCCAATTCAAATCGCTCAAGGAACTCGCAAGTACTAGCAACTCGATTCACTTTGTGCTGCTCTTGTCATTTGTTTTGGGACCCATCTTGCGCACAATTTTAGGAATTCCAGCGTTTCTGTAATTTTTTCGTGTAAGAGAGATCTGGAGAGTTGTGGAAACATAGCAGAAATTTCATCCACTGTCAATCGGCGGTCTTCACAAACAGTTTTCTCGATTTTTTTCACCAACTCATCGGTCAAAATGGAAGGTTTTCCACACCTCTGATCGTCATGAAAACTCGTTCTGCCTTCATTAAACACTCACAACACCACTTAAACACGTTCGTTCGGTTGATAACACCTTCGCCATAAACAGTTTTTATCCGCAAAAAAATTTCAGTCGGTGTTTTTCCTTCAGCGAGAAGGAACCTTATGACAGCGCGCACCTCACACATGGTGGGATTTTATATCGACATATGTCACACAAACAAACACTACAAGGCAAGTTTTCATACTGAGGTCCACCTGTGCTTGTTGTGTTCAGAAGACCCCCCCCCCCCCCCCCCNAACATCTTCGCCATAAACAGTTTTGATCCATGAAAAAATTTCATTCAGTGTTTTTCCTTCAGCAAGAAGTAACCTGATGACAGCGCGTACCTCTCACTTGGCAGGATTTCTTATCAATATATTTCACACAAATGGACACTACAAGGCGAGTTTCCATACTAACAAGGCCCGCCTATGCTCATTGTGTTTAGAAGACCCCCCCCTCCCACTACCACTCAGTGTTGCCAACCTTGGAAAAAAATTTCTCCCAGTACAAGAGGGTAACCAATACTCTTACTTTCTGGACGTGCCTTGTATCTTTAAAATGTGGTAGGATCAGGGCCACCCTTAACGGGCGTAGAGCCCTGGGAAAACCTCGTTTGTGGGCCCTCATTTATCTCCTTCACCCCTACACCCCCCTTTCTCACCACCCACCACCTTCTCATATATTACAAACTTAAAAGTTGCTTGGTGTTATTACTGTATCTTGGACTTCTTTACAAATTTTCAGCCATAGAAGGTAACAGGAAATTTCCTAAAAGATAAATAGATGTAATAATTAATGTTAGAAACTTTTTTTTCTTTTACATATAATGCGTGATTTCTCCTAAACCCTTCACTTGATTTTCTTCTTCAACAAACTTTCATTTAAATGTAAATAAAGGAATTTAATATATTAAGCAAAATAAAAATGACATACATGAACACTTTTTCAATATCATTACTGCAGATTATCTTTGTAATGGGTGACCTGGTGGTCTAGAGGTAAGGTGTCAGACTTCTGTGCTGGCGGCCGGGGTTCAATCCTCGGTCCCGGCACAGATTTATCTGATTACCAAACCCTTCCTTCACCTCTGACAAGGCATCTTGTGAATGTGGGGAATGCCAGGCCTCCACCATGGTTCGGATTCCACGTTAAACTGTAGGTCCTTCATTTCATCTCACAATCACCCTACCATTACACATTAAGTGCGTATAACCCGAATGGGTAGTAAGACGTGGTGCTAAATAATAATAATAAATCTTTGTAATATTTCTAACAAAATAAATCAAATCATCGGCATAAGTGATCAGCCTTATTAGCATTGTATAATGTCATCAGCGTAGTCAGCAAAATAGCTGACCGGCCTAGGTCTAAATTACATGTTAGGTTACAATTAAATAAAGTAAAAATTGGTGCTATACTTAATAACCATTTTTTGAAAGATAGAAGGGCGAGGCCTCCTACACTCTTGCCAAAAAAATATAGGTTTCAAAATTCACATTTAAAACTTTTTCGCTCTTGCTTATAAACTTTTTTTGTGCTTATATAATTCATTGTTTCATAAAGTGCATATTAAATACCTTAAAAAAATAATTTATGCTCACTGTTGAGCATTTTAGATTTATATCAAAGAGGTCTAAAGATTTACCTACCTTGTAATTGACTTTCCCTCTTATTCAAATAGTTTTCACAGCATATTTAATGTTTTTATTGTGACTATTTTTTGTGTTTATCAATATTTTTGCTCAAAATTTAATAAACAAAAATATGTGTATAGTGAATATTTTGTTTGTTGTTTCATATACTACCTTTGTAATATTGTATAAAAAATAAAACAAAAGATTGGCATCAATGATTGGCAACAAATGATCGGCATCAGAAAAAGGACTGATTGGTCCAGTCCTAATATTTCATATATTTGATTCGAATTTGGTTTGAATTGATAAAGTGGACTTCGCACATCCCTCCACATTACAGTAATTTTCAGGTCACATCAGGCCCCTTCTACAGCAGAAGATGGTAAAATGCTGATTGGACCATATCCAGAGTTTGATCATTGTTGCTTGGATTCTACAGTTGCCTTTCCAAACTTGTCTTGATTCTTGAATATAGAATAGATTTTTTTATAATTTCTAAAAGAGTTGACTGGTTATATTTCTAATATTGGCAGCAATATGAACGAATCTCCCAGCTCAAGTGCCCCAAAGACATGGTGAAGGTGCTTGACATTGACTGGGCTGCATCGGACAAACCTGTCCTGGCTACCCAAGATGGTTGCCTGCGTGTTATGGACATGATGCTGACTGCTAGCTTCTCACCCATTATTGACTATGAGTTTCAAGGTGAGCACAACCTTTGCTTGGCCAAGACTAGGATTCTTGAGGGTATTGTTGTTTAGATGAGAACCTGTGTAAATTTGGTTTGAACCCTAGTGAAGTTGAAATTTTTCACATGAAATGGGTACTGTACAAGTGATTAAAATTTGATGCAAGATGCTAATATCTCTGCTTGTGTGTAGTGCACCTGTAATATATAAAAAATGACAATTTCATCAAATTAATTTATTAATAACCTAAACCGGCTTCGGTGGCCACATGGTCTCTAACATGCTAATCTCGTGTTGGACTAGACTGCTGAAGACAGGGAGATCGGGATTCAATCCTGTTGGGATGCATTGAGAGTGGTTTTTTTCTAAATGGTTTTCCATTCTTCCTCAACACACATGTGGGTGCACTTCCTCTAAATTAAGCCTTCATAATCTCTAACCAGCTATTGTAATTATCAAATAAGCGTATAACCTGAACAGGTAGTAAGATGTGGTGCTAAAAAAACCCAAGTTAAACCTTTGTAAAATATATAAATCATTTAAAAAAAAAATGAGGGGGGGGGGAAGCCATACAATGAAAGATACAGATTAAATGGGAAGTAAAGTTCTGTAATAGATTATTTTCATATGAACATGGAAATGTAAAGGCAGACTTTAAATGTCAAGGGGGAACCAAGTGTGTTTCTATTTTGTGGGAAACCTATTGGGATGAGAATCTAATAAAAAGTAGGAAAATAAATAGTGAGAAGGGGGGTTGGACTTATAAATGAAGAGGAAAGAAAACTGTATTCAAAAAAGGCAAGAAGCTTAATGCCAAAAGATGATATGAAAATTGTAGAATTGAAATGGGAAAGGTTTAAGAAAAGTTTACCCTCTTCGGTGGCCGCATGGTTTAAGGCACTACTCTCGCAGTGGACTAGACTGGCAATGATGGTGAGATCAGGGTTCAAATCATGTTCGGGTGCATCAAGGGTGGTTTTTCATGCTCCTTCCACACATGTGGGTACACTTCCTATAATTATAACTTTCCTAATCCCTAAAACATTAGTGTTACTAGTTCATAACCCGAACAGGTAACAAGACTTAGTGCTAAAAAAAAGTTTGGTGGAAGCTGCAGAGGAGATATATGTGGGAGGGAGGACAAGTCATAAGAGGAAGTGGAAAGAGATACCATGGTGAAATGATAGAGTGAAGGAAGAATTAGAGCAGTAGAACAAAACATTTAGAAGGAGTTCTAAAAATAGGAATGAGGAAACAGAGGAAGAGTATAGGGAGAAGAAGAGACAAGTGAACTGTATGGTACAGGAAGCCAGAACGGAATGGATACAAAAATGGACAGAGATGCTGGAAATGGCTGTGGAAGACAAGTAAGCTGTTATATAGTCAGGTAAGAAATGGGAGAGAGAAAAGACGAGCTGGAATGAGGGGTAAAGGAAGAAAACCAATGAAGAAAAGGAACTATGGAGGGAATATTTGGGGAAGGTGCTCAAACCAGAATAAGAAGGGAATGAGAGTTAAGCAGAAGAGCATGAACTAGCAAAAGAGGAGGAAGTAAGTCCCACATGGAAAGAGGTGGAGGATAGTTAAAAGAGAATGAAACATGGAAAAGCACCAGTTGTGGCCAAACTAACTGTGGAAATGATAAGAGCTGCAGGAAAAATGGGAATACAATGATAATACAGGCGGCTGAGACTGAGTGATATGGAAGAATAACGTGGAACTGGATGAATTGAAATTATACTACCGATTTTTACAAAAGGAAACAGTAAGAGGTGTACACATTATAGAGATGCAAGGAGCAGATAACAGAAATTGTGCACATGATAGGAAAATAATGGAAGCAACTAAGGGAGGAAGCATGATGGAAGGATAGAGGAAGATAGAGGCATTTTACTAAACTAATACAGCCACAGGCTGTAAACAGTTGATGATGATGAGATATGGATCGAATCTACCTTTTCTCAAACCCAAGTATTGACTCCAACTCCTCACTTTAGTTACAAATCCCGAATTCGATTCCTAGAAAATGTTATAGCACATGTGTTTAACTTTCTTACATTAGTTGGAATTATTTTTTTCAATTGTGATTTTGTTTGGTTTAGATGGTAAATAAATGGGCTGGGCTAAGTGTGTTGAGTTAGGCCTCTAATTATTATTTTAGTCTTAACCCTTGTGAGAATCATAATAGCTCTTAAAAATACTTTCAAGTTTAACTAAGGATTTAAAAGAAAGAAAGAAAAATTATTTGAATATTTAAACTGAAAATACTTTTAATCCTCATATTATGAACATCCTTAAGGATTCAAAGAGCACTTTGCTAAATAAGGCTTGTATTAGTTTAGGTGTTTCTTGATGTGGTAAGTGAAAATATCACTTGGGTCCATTGACTTATGATCTTTATTTATTGTTGCCTCTGTGAATGTCACAACTCACATTTTGGTGGCATAGGATGTTGAAGTTCATGAAAGGAAAACTCCATTTACAACATGATGCACTAAAATTGGGGTTTATATTAGCCATTCATTAGAATTCCTTCTTCAAGGCCAAACTGTCAATCAAAAATTCTATGTAGGGGAGGTATATCTTTATAAGAAAAGCCTCTTTTTGCTTTATGAGGTAATTGTATTATATTTGGAAGAAGGTATAGGAAAGGTGGATAGAAACATATAAAAGTGACGAACACAATGTGGTTTTTACAATGAAAAGAAGAATGCCGTTCGCACTTTACATTGCTGCCATTGGACAAAGAGGTAATGGTTGTCTCTTAAAGAAAATCGATCATCACCGCCCAGTCCCCGAACTACGTTTCTTTCTATTGGAACTCATCAGGTAGGAGTGGGAAACTGGCAACACAACTTTCTAAAATAGGAAAGGGGATGGAGGGGGGGAAGGGATAAAATGGGAAATTATAAAGAATGATAGGACACACAGATAGGAACATGTAAATGGTATAACATAAAGGACAAACACAGGAAAAGGACATTGGATGCGAATATATAATATATCTCAATAAGGAAAACCTCTAGATAGGAACATGTAAATGGTATAACATAAAGGACAAACACAGGAAAAGGACATTGGATGTGAATATATAATATATCTCAATAAGGAAAACCTCTTTTCACTTTATGGGGTACTTGTATTATATTATATTTCATTGTAAAACCTATATTGTGTTCGTTCTTTTTATATGTTTGTATCCAACTTTCCTATACCTTCTTCCAAATATAATACAATGTAGGGGTCTATGCAAGCCTCAGGTGTTTGAGAGGAGCTATCATGAGGAAACTATAAAAGTGGCCCATTGATCATTGACAGCTGCAGCATGAAGATGTGCACACCACACGATTTTATCTGTTTGGCAGCTTTTAGTCAAAAACAACAACAGATAGAAAGTTCCTGAATAGCCTCCATGTGTGGGATAAGTGCAGGGACTGGTTTTAAACTACAGAAGGAGACAACACTAACCTGTGTGCCCCAGTGCGGTAACTTTTAATTCATTACAGCAAAGTAGAAGTTTTTGAAACTTTGCTCACCACTAGTATTGTAATAAATTATTATATTTTTATGAGTAGTGTTTGTTGAATTTTCTTATTTCGCGTGATTTTGTCTGCTGTTTCCAGAGCCTTTGTTTTGCCACACAATGCTCCCTAATGTGGCAATCATGAACCTCCAGCTCCAATTGTCTGGTCAGTTCTGGAATGACAATTACACCCTCGACTTCAATATGCAACATGGCTTCACCCTACCACACCTGCAAGGTAACGATAACTTTAAATACCACACACTATTTCATCATGCTCACTATAAACTATGGATAGGCTCAGGTTTAATTCTTGGATATTCTTTGTTATTAGTAATTTATAAATAGTTCTTTGAGGTACATCATATTTCACATGGTTGAAGGCACAAGAAAGAGGGACAAGAACAAACAAAATAGCTATCGCTTAGGGCCTCACAATCCACAGTGGCCTCAATTTTAGTATATTTAGAAGCTTCTACGCAGAGAAGTAATGAAAGATTATCCATACAATATCGATATTGACCTTACAGGTGAATTGAGGCACTCCCATGCCTATGTCAAGCTTAATTATCCAGGAAAAGAACAATAATTTTACCACAAAGATTTGTATCAAATCATCTTCCATGATAAGATTCATGTAGTTTTTTCTAATGTGAAAGCAATATTACAACTATTCTTATGTCTGATGGTAACACTTTTTTTTAGGAGAAAGGTCATGTTCACAGCTAAAGAGAATAAAAAGTGAACTGAGAGCAACCACGTCTCAACAAAAACTGTTGGCACTTAAC
Source organism: Timema monikensis (assembly GCA_902151445.1). Classification (NCBI taxonomy): domain Eukaryota; kingdom Metazoa; phylum Arthropoda; class Insecta; order Phasmatodea; family Timematidae; genus Timema; species Timema monikensis. The sequence continues at coordinate 54,339 of CABFVZ010002825.1, forward strand.
ATCATGTGCATAGAAAGTGATAAGCTACTTAGCATAATTGATTATTTCACTTTTAGGTAGGGCTCTGCAAGTTCTCGTATTCCGAGCTTTGGGCCGAACTCGTCACCTAAGCTCGAGATCGAGATCGAAAGTTTTGTAGGCTCATCCTTTTCGAGCTTCCACTTGATGTACTTAATAATCAACTTTTTAAACGCAATAGTAAGCATAGTCTATTTAAATGAGATAATATAAGCATTTCCACTTATAAATCATTCGGTTACTTAACAATGATAAGGACAAATTATCTATAAGATATAAAAATAGGAAACGACAGTTGATGTGTCTCCCTTTCCTGGGGGAAAGGGGGGGGGG
>CABFVZ010002825.1:61950-98622 GCA_902151445.1 Timema monikensis
AAAAAAAAAAAAAAAAAGTTTGGGCTTGGATTTTGCAGTTGCCTGCTGAAACTTGTCTCTTTGCCCTTTGTAAATGGATAGAATGTTGTATTTATATTTTGTTAATAAATAGTTATTAAATTATTATTTACATTATATTTGATTGATGAATAGTTATAAAATTATTATTATATTAAATTGACTTACTGGTGTGAGTAGGCTTGCTTGGACAGAAAGTAGAAAAGGTTATCTAAGGTTGAGACTAGGGGGGTGCCTGGATTTGGTTATATATTGGTGAGCAAGCTCCCACCTATGAAGCTGGGACGCATTATAACTCTTGGAAAGGTCTTGTATAACTCTCTATAACATGAGTCAAAATCTAAATTATGTGTTTGGGCATGGAGTGTTACTGGTTTGTCAGGGTTGTTTTGATTGGTATCAAACTGGTGACCATTCATTCGTTGTCCGGGTGTTCCTGTGGTGAGGCCGATGTATTCAGAAATGCAGTAGTTGCATTGTAGCTGGTATATAAGATTTTCTGTGGAGCAGTCATAGTGGCCTTTTATGAGGTATTCCATTTGTAGGAGTCTGCTGTTGAATGAGGTGGAAGGTTGGTGAATTTTGCGAGTACTTCATCTGGCATGGATAGAGGAACCTTTGGCCTGATTGAACCATCCTCAAGGGGAGGATGCTCAAATAATACAAATAGTAAAATAAAAAAAGGGACAACAATAGGAGTGAGTGCTATGGAGTTCAAGGCGTTGAATGTTTTACCCAAAACATTCCAATACCGAAGCTCGCAACTCAAACCTGTTGCTGGGTTATTCAAAAGGGGCCGTCTACCTCTAGAAAGCAGTGAGATACTGCAACCTGCCTATCAGCTCACATTAAATTAATAGAAATCTATTAGATCTAATACCTAGGGTATGGAGAGGCATATATAGAAAATATTAGTATAAGTCATGATAAGTTGATATTTATTTGCAATCGCATAATTAGATATTTAACAGTTCTATTCAACGTTAACATTGTTGTAGTGAAGATGTATATAAAAAATATAAATTAAATTATTATACCACAACGAATTGTAGCCAAAGTTAAAGAGTCTGAGGTGAAACATATATCAGTTTAATTTAACGTTAACATAAGATATTGATAAAAGGTATAATTGTAAATTAGACTCATTAAAAGTTATGAACATAGCCAGACGGCATTACAACATGAAACTTTAGATAAACGTAGTTAATTATAAGTCCACTTGATAGGACGCCTTTCTTATATGCAAAAAATAACGACAAGATAATATGTATTCAATTATTAAATATTCGTCCATCAGGACTGGCATGTTGCAAAACAACAATAAAAAATCTAAATTCAAATATTAAATATCTGCCCATCAGAACTGGCATGTTGCAAAACAACAATAAATAAGTCTAAATTCAAATATTAAATATCTTCCCATCAGAACTGGCATGTTGCAAAACAGCAATAATAAATCTAAATTCAAATATTAAATATCTGCCCATCAGAACTGGTATGTTGCAAAACAACAATAAAAAATCTAAATTCAAATATTTAATATCTGCCCATCAGAACTGGCATGTTGCAAAACAACAATAAAAAATCTAAATTCAAATATTTAATATCTGCCCATCAGAACTGGCATGTTGCAAAACAACAATAATAAATCTAAATTCAAATATATTATAGTTCACGAGAACATTATTTAAATATAGCAATTCACGAAATCTATACCCATTAAACATACTTATTGATACAATCGATTAATTATAACTCAACTGGCGATAAGACGCCATCACCTAGCAATGAAGCGACATCTAAAGAACAATAAATTAAATTTCTAACAGTCCGATTTATTTCTAAATTATTTAGAATCTTAGGGAAAATAGGTCGAAAAGAAATTTTGGTAACGTCTTACAATAAAAAAAGGTTAGATTTGCCTAGAGTGAATTTTGACCTTACATTTTAAGTTTGAAGAAAGCCTGAGCTTACCCTATCTCAGTTACGACTTAGGCCCAATTGTAAATTTTGTTGGCACAGACGCCAGTATATATACTATAAAGCACAGAAGAGGGAGAGATGAGAAAATTAAGGGGAGGTCACATTCTAGAACATCAAGGAATACATAGATAGTGCATGCCACACAGCTCCGGGAAGGTCCGTGGCCGTTCGGGAACATTATCGAAGGGGATATCTTCACTGTGCATGTCCAATCAACTCAAGATGTTTGTTGAACTCACGTCACATTTTACCCTGCCAGTGTTCAATTTTCCCGGTACTGCGAAGGTGCGTCCGACGGTTTTGTGTTGTTCTTCCACGCAGCCCCAGTCAGCAAGCAAATGGGGTAAGTCTCGTCTATTTTGTTGTTTAGTGTCTTTTGTAAACCATCCGATGCTACATGATGTTGTTTGTTGTTGTTTGTGGATGGGTCGGACAATCTAAGGTGAACCAAAATGCTGTGGAGATTAGCGGGGGGTTTGAATGTGATTCTTGGAGCACTGTTGTGAAGATTTAATGTGAGAGGTGATGATATTGTTGCCTGTGTTTAGGATGAATTCAAGTTTTTATAGACCTTCATAATACTGGGTGGTGAGCGGTATGTCATTGGAAGTTTGTTTCTTGGTCGACTCTTGATTGATTATGACTCTTGACTATGTGTTTAGGGTATGCTCGGGCTGTGAAATCCTTGAAGAGTTATTTACATTGTTTGTTAAGGTCTTCTTCCTCAGAACAAATATCTTTGGCTCTGGTAGAGTTTTTAAAATTATATGTGTACTTTCATATAGTAATATAATTTCATCATATTACCTTTTCTCAACATCCTGGCAACTGGCAAAGCAGGTTAAGTCATTAGCACTCAAAATCTATCTTGATAAGCTGCAGTTCAATCATTTAACCGTTTTTCTCCACCATATTGTGTTTTTATAACCTCTCTCCAGGTGTATTTTATTTTAATTCACTCTAATTATCTTGTTCTTTTTAGATTTATAACATTTAAATTTCTAATAGTACACTTGCACTTAAAAAATGCATAACATCTTTGAAAGTGCCTTCTTTAACCTATTTGTTAAAAATTTACAGTTGGAATGGTGTTTTTCAACATAGCTAGCTTACTTTTAGCATGCTATACTCTTAACAGGGAAATTCCAGGCTCAAATCCTGCTATGGTCAGTTTTTCATCCTTTCTCTGGATTAATGCAACTCTCTTTTGTTAAACTTATGGTTCATGGTTTGAACCAAGCTTGATAAAACATTTTATCAGAAGAGTGGCATAGAAAACTGAAATATATCATATTTTTTGTACCTTTCATTTACCCTGACGGCAATCAAAACTTAACTTACTTGGTACACTTCGGTGAAAGTTATTATAAGGTACTAGTACTTGGACTTTGGGCTCGAGCATAAACTTTTAATAGAAACTCAGGTTTGCTCTCAATTTTTTATATAGACTCAGTAAATTCATGATAATTTTAAAAGATAAATAAGGTGTTCGTCAACATTAGATACACAATACAGCACAATATCAGTATGGCTTGTGTTGGGAATACTGTTCTGTATTGTGTGTCTAGCGATGACTGACACATTATTTACTCTTTTCTATACTTGTTTGATGTTGTATAACAGCATAAGGCTATTTATCTGCTTTTTTTTATGAATGACTCATTATTTATTCTTATCTTTTCCAGGCTGGATGTTGGTTATGAAATGTGCAGTGGACATATTTTATTTTGTTCTAAATAGGCTTATATCTCTCATTTTAATTTTAAACAATTAAAACAAATTTGAATTAGCATATTTTTTTTTTAATTACTAGTTTCTTAAATTTTACATTTATTACGTCAAGCTTGACTCAACTTGATCCTTGGAGCATTCCTAGAGCTAGACTCAAATTAAAAAATATTTGAGCTTGCAAATCCCTACTATAGGATAGGCTGAAAGTATAATAATTTATGGTATAACAAAAGTCAATACATCTATCAAATCCAAAGTAAAATAACTAACCTTATTGGTCATTAGAAGCTTGTAAGCTGCAGCTTGTCCAGGCTCATTCTAATCCTACTAAGGTGTATTTCAGCGGCTACAACTAGAGCGAGTGAGCTTACATGAGAGTAAGCGGGGCGACTACAAGCACACCAAGATGGTAATAGAGCAGCTGATTCTTCTGGGCGAGATGGATCGGGCTGTGCAGCTGCTGTTAGAGACGGAGCTAGAGAACACCAACTATTACACCGATGCCATCAAGTTAGTGCAAGTTTCTAATAAATCTACAAGATACTACCCAGTGGTAGTGGGGTTAAAAGATTCAGAAACTTCAACTTTGATATAAATACTTCTCAGATGTAGACTTTGCTAGACTACTACAAATTAGAAATGGGTTCTTTATATTTTCAAATCACTTAACTCCTTAAGAAAATTCGAGATTTGAGGATGTGAAAAAATAAGATTAGATAATCAAAATATATTCATATTTTAAACCTGAACTATTTTTGGAGATACAGTAGTCTTGGAAACTCGACCTAATGTGGACTGAGATGGTGTCGAGTTATTGAAATGTTGAATTTTATGAATGAACTTGCATAAGATGCATATTTATTATGTCATGTTTACTAAACAAGGATGAATCACAGTACAGTATAGAATATTATAGGTACAGTTGTACTGTACTTTAGTATTGTATGGTACAGTAACAGTAATATACATACAGTACAATATATCACATGTAAATATGATGGTGTTCATACATATGTGTAATATACAGAAATGCAGTACAGTACTGTACATATAATATTGTATTAATTCAAATAACATGTTTGTGAATTGGAAAGCTAACAAACACAGCACTTGTAGAAACAACACAGCACAACTGTTCCATTCGAGTTACACAAACAAACTGAGAGGTTATACAGTTGAGTGACCTTGCATTGGGATGACCTGTGCCAACAACTGTGTGCGCGTGCGTGTGTCGAGCTACTGAGAATGTCAAGTTTCAGAGACTCTACTGTATTATATTTATTAGTTATAGGTCAAACCTAACAACCAGACCATTAATTTCCCACCTTACTTGATGTTACTTCACCTTATAACAAAATGTGTCAACATTTGGTTACTATTTATATATTCTATAGCAACTAATGAATTAATCTAAATAAAATCAGAATGGAAGGGGGGAAAAATCAAACCATTGTAGGAAAGTTAACCTATGTTTATTATTTTTTCAAAGATTTGAATTGGAGGAAAAAGTGGATTTGACCTATTTCTAAAATTCATCCTCTTCCTTCATCCACAAGTTAACCAGTTAATTTTTCTAGTAGCTAATGATAGCACTATTTTGTACCAAATAATAATACTTAGCACCGCGTCTTACTACCCGTTCGGGTTATACACTTTAAGTACTAATTACGCTAATGGATTAGGAATTGGGAAGGTTGAATTAGAGGAAGTGAACCCGCATTTGCATGGAGGGAGAGTGGAAAACCATTTAGGAAAAACCACCCCCAGTTCACCTGACTGAGATTCGAACCTCGATCTCCCTGTCCTCAGCAGTCGAGCTCAACACGACTGGCGCGTTAGCCAACTACGCCACCAAGGCGGGTTTTGTACCAAAAATTTAAAGTTCAACTTCTTTTTTTGATTAAGGAAGATATGGGATTATTCCACAGGGCATGTCTTGTCGCCACCATCCAGTCAACGGGAGCAGCCCAAAGTACCATCAAGCTGGTGGCCACCAACCTTATCGCCAATGGAAATATCTGGGAAGGCGTCCAGCTGCTTTGTCTCATAGGTACGTACAGCTCCACTTTACTTGTATGAAGCACAGTATATATGATAATGATAGCTACTAAGGATGAGACCTCTTATCCTTCGAATCCCTCAAACCCCTAAGGAGATTCAAGGATTCAAGAAAATTTTGAAAAAAAGTAATCAATTTTTCAAGTTAAATTTATTTTAGAGCTCTAATACTGCTTATTGATGGTTCAAAAGCGTTTATAATAATTATAGGATGGACTTAACAACCAAGTCCTATACCAATAATTTAACACTTAACTGAATGCTTGAATGTGTAATGTCCCTGATTTGACCCTAAGGAATATTTGAAAGCATTGACAATATTCTCCTCTTAATTTTTTATTTTTATATATATATATTTATTTTATTTGATTTGAATTTTATATATTATTACTTGGATCTTAAAGCACGTCTTCTTCTAAATTATTCAGATATGATAGTTACCAGATTCTAACTAGGAAATTACTAGTTATTTCTTGTTTTTAAGTATCACACCCTGAAGTTAGGAGGCATCAGCTACTGTAACTAACTTAAGTGTGTGACGTAAAGTTGAGTCAAAATTGCAATGTTAAAGTCTTTTAAAAATTAACTTCCTGCTCTGGTACAACCCAGAATATTGTAGATGTTTAATTTGAGGCAGTTTTCGGTTCTCAAACATTCTAGTAAGTTCTATTGGAATGAGATATACCAAACGAGTGGTGCAATCTCAAAAACACTCTGATGTCAGTCATTGTCATGGACGGACGTTTGCTTGGCGCTCGTACAACATGATCATTTTTCAATAACTATCAAAGTATCAATGTTACTATCATTGAATAAACTAATATCAACTTTATCTGACGTTATTTATTTCTATCACAAAAAAGGGACACCCAATGTTGGGGAATAATAATAACTATTACGTACGATAACAATAGGCGCACAACGTGGACCCTTAGCAATAGACTTCGAAACATAGTAACATTACAATTGGCGTCCAAGTAAAGGTGCCCGTTATGGGAGTGTTACAAATTGGCATCACAACGTGGGACCCGTTATAGGATGGTTACACATGGCTCCCAACTAGGGGTAAGTGTCGAAGGATGTTACAAATGTTATAATGAATGAATTAGAAGAAAGATTGTTAACATTTATATGCTATTTGTATTTTATGTTATTCCATCATATTTCTATTGCTTCTCATGTTCATATTTTTTTACAAGATTCGGATTTGAGATTTGAAGTCAAATTGGAGATTCGGGTTTATAAAATAATAGCTCCATTCTATCTCTAGTAAATACACTTATTGTGTTAAATAAAATGATTAAATTTGTTAAATAAAATGATTAAATTTGTTAAATAAAAGGTTGGGTTTTTGTATTTAAGTTGGTAAATAAAATATTTATTTTTGGTTAAAAATGCTTATAAATAGACACACCTACGTTTTGTGAACTTTTTTTGAGTAAAATGTTTGAAAAATCAATTTCAAAAGCACCAAAACTGGTTTCAAACTCAAATCATTATTACATATTTTTGAGTTCATGAAATAAAACAAATCCACTTCGGGGCCACATGATCTAAGGTGCTACTCTCGCGGAAGACTAGACCGTTTATGACCAAGAGATTTGAGTTTTGAATTACGGTCAGGTGTAATGGGGGTGGCTTTTCCAAAATGGTTTACCACTATCCCTCCACACAAATGTGGGTACACTTCCTATAAATATAACCTTCCTCATCCCTAAAACCAAGTGAGTAATTACTACACAAGCATATAACCCGAACGGCTATTAGGACACAATGCTATATATATATATATACACAACATTGACATTTTCTCATTATTTCTTAGTAGTACTCATATTTTTAAACAAAATTAATGATTTATAGGATAAAATCGGTTTGTAGTGTATCCTATAATCACACCCTTAGATAATATGTAACAAATGCTTATTTTATATTTATATTTTATAATCTCCACAACATGCAGTGCTTCAAAAATATTTTAAAAAATACATGTGCCTTGACCCTAATAATAAAAATTTAACTTCAAGTCGAAATGGCTGACATAATGAAATAGTTAAACTTCTATAGCTGCCACTACTACTTTTCATACTTTGTCCTAGAGACATTTTGTTGCAATTTATTGGTTACTTGAATAAATACTTTCATTATTTTAATTTTCTCATTATAAAAGTATGACTATTAAATTTCAACTTTATTTGTTTACATATTAAATGAGAAAAACAATTAATGCATTTGTATCTAGCGTTGAAGAAAGGGTGTGCCTTTTAATAGCCTTCTTTCCTCACTTTTGAAGTCAAAATGAAATTGCTGTATTAATAAATAATAAATAACACATTGCAAATCGTAATATATATCTTTAAGGAAAACTTCTTATTTGGTTTTTGAAGTATTTTGTAAGTACAGGAAAGGTGGATAGAAAACATATAAGGGAACAAACGCAATAATGGCTTTTACAATGAAAAAAAAGAACACAATTCACTTTTTACATTGCTGCCATTGGACAAAGAGGTAATGGCTGCCTCTTGAAGAAAATCTATTGTTACTACCCAATCCCCAACCTAGGTTTCATTCTATCGAAACTTATAAGGGAGGAGTGTGAAATATGCAACACAACTTCCTTAAAGAGGTAATCAAAAAAACACGAAAAGGAGTAAAAGAAAATTGGTAGAGTATATTAGGACATTAAGATAAGAATATGTAAAAGGAACAAATAACATAAAGGACAAAGACAGGAAATGGACATTGGATGTGAATATAATTATATTCTCTTCATGGAAAACCTCTTTTCACTTTTTAAGGTAGTATGTAATATATATTTGGAAGAAGGTACAGGAAAGTGGGATATTGTTGAATTCACAAGTGAAGCTTGTAAAAAATCATAAAAATTGTTAATACATTGAAAAGATTTACTAATTTCAGGTATTAATCAGGTTATGTTACAAATGTCATAGAATGGAGTGATTTATAATATTATGATTTGCCAATATTTAAAAATAATTAAAAGTTTGTAAAGTAATGAACGAAATTTCAAAATCCTAATTTGAAGAAACAGTCTCTTGCTCCTTTATCTTATTCTAGTAGATGCTGACGCTTGGCAATCTTGAATCAGTTTATTTTCAACACATTTCGGCAACTGATTGCCATAATCAGGAAATTAGATTTTAGAATGTGTAATTGAATGTATTAGGTCATTGCATTGTATAGAATCTTTACTTGTGAATTCAACAATATATCTCTTGGTTATTTTTTTAAATCCCTTTATTTCTTATTTACTCAAATATACTATAGTTATTAAGGAATCATATCCAAATAATCTTTTTATAACATAACCTTACTTCCACTTATAATTTATAAATCTTTTAACAAATGGATAACAGTCTTGTGACCCATTTTATTAATTTGTACAAGCCTTACTTGTGTTAGTTAATAAAACAGCCTCCTTTTTCAATTATGTTTTATTATATATGAAATAAAGTACACTGCGCAAAAACAATTTGTAGTAAATAAAATGATAAAATAGTAGTCTTCCTCAGGAAGTAGTATTAGTAAGACTACTACAATATGCTATAATAACATTAAAATATTGATGTGTGTGTAAATATGTGTTAGTGTTTTTATTTTTATTAGTTGTCTTATTTTTCTACTATTCTATCATTTTACTTATTACAATTAATTATTTTTGTCATTGTCAATTCCAACTTGTTCAAGTAACTAATTTGGAATCAATTAATGTAATCACATTAAATTACTCATCAAATAGATAACACTTTCCAATTCAAATTTTCAAAGAAGTGGTGTGGGAGGTATCATTTTTCTGATGTATTGCAAATACTTAACACATTATAACTATTGGAACAATTCACCATGTATAGCAAAAACTCGATACAATGCAATGGCTAAATAACCAAGTGTCCATCTCGGTCGTCGTCCAATTTACCAGTCCCTGTCCAACTGCCAGGAAACGGCACAACTCTTTTTCTCTGTGGTGCCGCCCCATGGTGGTTTTTACAACTATCCACAGAAAAGGTGTACACAACTCTTGTGCATTCTTTTGACTGTAGCATTATTATGCTTAGAGTAGGATCAATGATCATTGTTGAAATTACCTTTAAGACCATTAATATTTAAATGTATAATAGTGCAACATTGACAAAAGGTTTTTCACTCTATTTATATAATAGCTACCAAAATTGACATCATCTGTAAAAAAACAAAAACAAAAAAAATCCTGCATAACACATAGATTGACGTATGAACACATGAAAGTAGATTAATTGATTTTTCAAACTGACCAATAAATCTATTTCTTTAGTGGTCTATATCTTGTGTCATAATCCTACAACAGACAGCAGTCTGTGTGTACTTAATTCATCTTTTGATTAAACAATTAATTTGGATATTTATTTGAAACTTCCACCTTTTTTCAAATAAATCAAAATGTCATACATGAAATATATGTTGTGGGGGCTCAGGTAAGGGTTTGGATGCGTGCCGATACTTGATGTCATACAACTTGTGGGACCGTGCAGTGTGGCTTGCTAAAGCGGTCCTGCCGCAGCCAGAGACTCAAGAGGTAATGAGGAAATGGGCGGACAGGCTGTGGACCTTAGACCACAAGGTGAGAGACTCTAAAAGTTCTGCTGTCGTCACACCTGACTGGTATTTTAAGTTTTAAGTCCTACTTTTTATTATGATGAAGCTTAAATTTGAGCCTTTTTTTTAACTAAATAGTGGTCGAACCAACTTTTTCTCAAGAATGAATCTACATTTATCTACAAATCCTGAATCTAAATTTTAGAAAACATGCTTAAGCCTAAGAGATTAACTTTTCCCACATTGAATTTTTTTTTAAATTCAATCCTGATTTTTTTAACATTAAATCTTTAATTGCATAGAAAATATGAATTGAAACTAAATTATAACATTGTTAATATCATGTTAATTCACATTCATTTAAGCCTCAAATGACAAATCAATGGTATGAGTTCCGGTTGTTAGGTTTGTCTTAAATTTTGTTGGTTTAAACCACTTATAAACATCATTAGAACTGGGGGTGACCTGGTGGTCTAGGGGTAAGGTGTCAGACTTCTATGCTGGCGGCCGGGGTTCGATCCTCGGTCCCGGCACAGATTTATCTGATTTCCAAACCCTTCCTACACCTCTGACAAGAGATCTTGTGAATGTGTGGACTGCCAGGTCGCCACCGTGGTTCGGATTCCACGTTAAACTGTAGGTCCTTCATTTCATCTCACAATCACCCTACCATTACACATTAGCGTAAGTGCGTATAACCCGAACGGGTAGTAAGACGCGGTGCTAATAATAATAATTAGAACTGGGCCATTTACCAATCCATGATCAACACAATTATTTTCGCTGATCTCTTTAACTATGTGGGTGAAAAGTAAAGTATAGTTTGCTCAAAAGTTTTAAGCTGAGTAGCAGACAATGGGGTGATATGTTCTATTATATCACTTGGCAGCAGGGAGGGGAATGTCGGGTGGAATGGAGACAGGGTGAGTGAGGGTTCTTAACTGGTCAGAGAAAAACAAATGTTCAAAAGGACTGTCTTTGACTCATACATGGCGGTTTGCAAGTGAAACAGAGAGTGAAATAGATATTGCTCGAGGGTAGATTCATGGTTGCCACACACCTGGAAATCTGGGAGAGCCGGGGAATTACAGGGAAAATTTGGTATCTGGAAAAAAACAGGAAAATTCCTTAATTTGGGTCATTGAACTGAAATCTTAAAATAGTAGGTCTTTGGATGGATGAAAAATTAAGCACACTTATTCAAACATGTTTTATTACCCCTTAAATAAGGGTTGTGCAGTGACAGAATATGTATTTACCCATCAATATTAAACTATCTTTTTTTAAACATAACATACATGATTTCACACCAGTCATTTTGATGAAAAATGAAATGTTATTACTCTTTTCTTTAATCTAAGCTGGTTGAAAAAATGGGAATTCCTTTTGGAAAATCTGGTAGTAAGAAACTAGTGACAACCTTAAGATTTCAAGGTCAACATTTTGTGAGCAACATACAAGAGAAAGAGAAAGTTTGAAAGAATGAGAGGGTATATTTAAGGGGTGACAATACCTACCAAAATGTAACACCTGTTCATGACAACTTTTTTTTACATCCATTACTGTTTCCAGCCTGTGGCCTGACTGAGTCAGTTTTTTTATTCAAGCCATACATTTTCCACTACCGTCTTGCTAGGCCTGTCGTAGCTTCATATACCTTATAATCTCATTTTAGACTAGGACAGGCACAACATCAAGTCCCCGGTCATTAATCTATCAATGTGAAAGGGTAAATTCACATTTCACAATGATAAATTTTTCAGCCATGCCGAGAATCAAACCCGGGACCCTTAACTCAGTAGACAGATATGCTACCGACTGAGCTAAGGTTTCAGAAGTATGTGACTACTGGACTGCTCAAATAATTTTTCGCCTTAATTACCTATTCAATAGATTTTTTACGGATAACTAAATTTAATGACTTGAATATTTATTTTGTCATTTATCACTATTGTGAGTATTGTTTGGTTAAATATATTGATTAAATGATAAATAATAATTGAAAAAATGAAATCAAATAAACATAATCCTGATCTTTAAATAAATTTGTGTTAGTTTTGAAATAATTACTATGAATGATTAATAATTTAGGCTCAATGTTGAGCATTTGGGTTTATACAAAATAATAAAGACTTGAAAATTGATGTACTAGTAACATTTTTAATGTAGAAAATGGATGAAAGTAATGAAAATGCATTAACCATTTATAAATAGATTTTACAAAAAAAGATTAAAGACTAATAAAAGATTAACTAGTGTTAAAAAAAATTCTTTGGAAATTGAAATATAAAATTTTAGATAAAAATCTTTTTATCATACTGTAACAGTAGAAATTTTAGATAAACAAAAGATTAAATGTGCAATAAAAATTGACTAGTAAGGAAATTTTAAGAATTGAAAAATGATTTTCATATGAAAATGATCATCATAACATATAAAAGATTTGTAAGCGTTTATGAAAACATTTTAACTAAATAAAAAATGATGAATTACAATCAGATTTAGATATTACCTTATTGGGACACTAAATTGGAATCTGACCTTATTGAGACACTTTACACAAATTAAGAGTGTAGCATTAAGATATGTCAAAATCAGTAATTACATACCATATTGAATGTTATGTTATAATTATAAACAATAAATATTGATAAAAAGTTATAATAATACGAAAGTATAAATGCAAAAGTCAAGGAATAAAATAGAAATAATAGCTAATCATAAAATATAATGTTTTAGAATTAGGATTTATATTCTTATTTCGATGTAAAGCGATGTTTAATTTCAAAGTCTTAATTTTGATATATAATCCCTTTCTTCTTGATGTCAAAGTTGGTTGAGGACCAGGAAATAAATCAACAGCTGGTCTTCAAACAACTTTGACATCAAGGAACAAGGGATTACATATTTAAATAAGACTTTGACATTACACATTGTTTTACATCAAAATAAGAAAATAAATCCTAATTTATTATAATAAATACATCAACGGCTTGCATTAAGCGCTTTCAAGATCATTAAAGACAAATAGTTAAAGAGTGCGTGTGCATCTTGTTGCAGCATCAGGCCATACTGGTGATGTTGTCACTTGGGCAGTTTGAACGTGTGCTGGAGATGTTGGGGACATTGCGTCTGCATGCCAGGGCAGGGTTGTTGTTGCAAGCCTGCCGGGAGTTTGGACTTGTCTCTGATGTCGCGCTAGCAGATATCCTTTACATAACTAGCATGTCACTGAAAATATTTGAGGAGTTCTGCAGTGGACCTGAAGTGTATAGTCCTTGTCCTCTTTTCGTTATTTGATTTTTAATTGACCTTAAGAGTGATCATTATGCACTAATTGGAATATTGTGTAGGTGTATAGAGAAAGTGGTTTATCTCTTATATGCACCATATTGGCCTGAATTTAGTGCAATGTTTTTTTCCTAAAAGTATCCTTTTTAAAACTTAACCAATACATTTTTTTTACTGAAAAAAAGCCAATTCTCACAGAGGTATCTTTTATAGCATATTCAAACTGTACCAGCTGCTGGAAATCATCGCAAGCATCTAATAATAAACTCAAGGTTAAAACTAATCAAGATAGATAAGATTTTCACCTTTCAGTATCACTGAATTGGTAATTCAGTAGGTCAGTGTTAATTGGGATTGAGTAGAATATATACTGATCATTTTAACTATATAATTTATTTCATAGTCTTATATTTTTACTATCTAATTATATTCTCATTATTATCTCAAAATGTCAGTTAATTTCACATTTTGACATCTCATCTAATTATATTAGTAATTTTGTCTACTAAACGACTTTGACTCTCACCTTGTTATTATTTTACACCAAGGGTGTTAATCAATTTTATGTATTTAGCAACTTGATGTGGCGCAACAGTTTGAATTATTTTATTCTGAGTTCAAATCTTTCTTGAATTTAATGTGTGTTAAGTTTGTTAAGTTTTTCACTCAAGGTATATTCGAAACTTTTTATTTTGAATGTAGAAGACCTTCAACATTTTATGGTCATATTGTGTATGAAACTATACTTTATCTGAGCCACAATGGTAAGACATGATTTGAACTAAAATAACTTGAACAAAGAATATTATTTCTCTATATCATTGATAAAATTAATTTTATTTATTATCTTTTAAATTATTTTATTGTTCTTAGTTATTATTATCATCTCAAGTATAGTCTCTGTTGGTTGAAAAGTTATTTTTAATTTTCCATTATTAATTTTTCAGCAATCTATCTATCTATTCAATCCTCCATTATGTTACATCACTTTGGCAATACTACAAATTTTCAGTTATATTTGAAATTATTCTAGAAGCATGTAATTTCATAACATATCTTTCTTTGTGTTTTGTGTGTTTTTGATGTGTCTCTTATGAAAAAAGGAATATTTCCAAAAATTTAAAACCATGTGTGGCTGTGGAAGTTTGAAGAAATGGGAATTGTAAAAGTTAAAGAAGAAAGGAAAAGAGAAGTGTGTTTGTTTCTATATAGGCCTAACCTAACTATACTTTCGGGTTGGCTTCATTCACTATCACTTACTTTACATTAGTGTACAGTGTTCCTACACCGTTTTATTAAATACATTTCCAAGGCATTAGGCAATAATTCATTTTATTAACATCATTGAAGGTGGAAAGGTGGTTAAATTTACCTCAAAACAGATTAAATAACTATCCCTAAACCCTATTTTCCCCAAAAAAACTTTTATTCTTGTTAGGGGTGTGCGAATTCCACTGTTTCAATTCAAAACTAACTCGGATTTGAA
This sequence comes from Timema monikensis, assembly GCA_902151445.1. Lineage (NCBI taxonomy): Eukaryota > Metazoa > Arthropoda > Insecta > Phasmatodea > Timematidae > Timema > Timema monikensis. Next base: position 77,111 of record CABFVZ010002825.1, read on the forward strand.
TATATTAAAATTCTTGAAGCCAAATCAAAGTGTGAATATCTTTTCTTAGCTTTTTAATGATTGGAAAAATATTATATTATGGTTATTTATCAAAATATATGCACTAGAATTACATGTAAAATGTTTTATTTTACTTTTGTTTATAATATTTTGTTTTATTTTGACAAAGCTATTATTACAACTTACACTTCATTTACTTCAAATTTTTTCAAATAGATATTTATTTGTAATGTAACAGCTCAAGAGTGGCAATAATTGACTCTAAATTAAGTATTTTAGCTGTCAATATTTTTATTAGTGAAGCTTTGTAATTGTCAAAGCCAGAATTTTTCTCCAAGTGAACTCAAAGCTGATATTTGTTGCTCACATATCCTTAATTCTGGTTAAATACTCGTACATTATGTTAAATCATTAACAAATTATTTTCTTTAACAATATCTCCCACGACCGCTAATGACGGCCGTACAGCTGGACTTCTGCCGACTGCTTTTCTCTCTTGGTGACCACAATGGGGCCCTTAGACTCTGTCAGCAGATGGGACCCTCAGGAGACAAATTACACCAGGAATTTAAAATTCTGGTAGAAGAGCCAACGTGAATAGTTGCACAGGAATCACAAGATAAATTGTTCGAAGAACTGTGTTTCATTGCTCCATTTTTGGGATTACTATGTGAATTGTGTATTACTAAAGCATAGTTGGGAAAACCCTTATTTCTGAGGGCTACTAAAACAAAAGTTGAACTTGACAAGGGCTGCATTCAAAATTCCAAGAAATTGTACATAGCAACTACTGACGACTACCACATTTGTTGAGTCAAGTGTACACCTGTACACCTGTGTTGTTGATAGCTATTTTGTTTTTACAAATCTGGCCAATAAGTGCTTAGTAACTTTCTTACTAAAACCATATTTTGTCTTATTATTTAATATTTATAAATAAATATATTTAAATAAGGAGCCTATTGAACAACTATAATGTAGGAGAAACACTTTCACATCACCCCATAAAGTTTGGAAATAACTTTGGAAACCTACTTCAAATATTCCATATTAGTTAACTATCACTAAATAAATAATAAGATAGTATTGAATAATACTTCCATTTTTTTATGTCTGTATATATGTACAACAAAATTACCTGTTTAAAAAAAAACAGAATTTGTATCGTTAAATAAGTGAATGTGGATGGACATCCTAAATTAATTTAAATTTTAATTATAATTTGAATCATTGCTTATTAACTCAAATCAAATATTCTAAGATGTAAATATTTAGAATAAAATTCAAATAGAATATTTTATAATAAACATCTTTCGAATTGAATATTTTATAGTGAAATTTTATCAAATCCAAATAATTTATTATACTAAATTAAAGATATGATTTGTAATTGAATTCTCTATAAGAATGTCATTTAATTAGTGTTTTAATAGTCAATTAAAATAATCAGACGATTAATTATTTAAAAGAATTTAAAGTAAATTTAAAAAGAAAATTGAATTTTGGGTTGATTTGAAATTTAAAATTTGATTCAAATCCTTCAGATACTGTACTAAGAATCAGAATTTTTAATCAAATTGTTAATTTTAGCAAGATTCAAATTCAAAATTTCAATGCTTACCACAAGCTTAAAATTAACCTGGAATGATTATGTAGTGAAATGTTTCGTTTATATTATGTGCTAATAAAATTTGTGTTTTTGGGAACAAGAGAATCTGGGCCAGAAACAAATTGTTTAAGAGTAAAGGACTTAATTGCCTCATCACTAGCTGGTCAAGGAATAGTTTGAACTTTTCTTTGAACATGGCTGCGTCTCTGGTGTAAGTAATGATTCATACCCTTGAATTTACTGTACATTTTTGATCAGCATACGATGTTAGCTAGCACACAAACAAAAAACAAGTACATTTCAAGGCAGTACTAAAATCACTGAATATTTAATTCCTTTTGCTTTAAACATGTAGTAGAGTTGCTTATATTATGTAAATTCAACTTACAGTCCTTTTGTGTTGTTATCTAGGACTGGCTATTGATTACAAATAAGACTATTTTATGGGAGTTTGTTCTGTTGTGAAAAACATTGATAGTGAGAATAAATAACTTTAGAATAATTTAGGGCAAAATAATTATTTTTCTGAGAAAATACATAATTTATCATCTTAAGAAAAAAGTTGTTGGGACATGTTTAATTGTAAACAACTGGTAAGACTGCTAATGCCATGAACAAATTATTTGGAGGCAATTTTGCAAGCTACATAATCTTTGAACTTATGAGTGTCACCACACGAAGGTTATGCACCAATAGTATAATAAGGGCCTATTTGGGCAAGAATACTTTTTTATGACACCTATTGCTACTGAGATACTTTTAAGCCAAAAATGTGTCCACAAAATGAATGAGGGTAAGTTTATATTGTTTAATGGTATGATTAATCTGCTAATAAATTGTTAATAAAGTTTTTTATTCATAATAAACTTAACATTTTCCAGAGAGTGATCTGTACAGTAATAATTACTGAAATTAAACATTGCTTGCCTCCGGTGGACCTCAATTTACCATTTATCGATAGCTAAGGCATTAATTATTTTAGGACTTCACCACTGCCTTACTCAACTTTTTTTTTTCTCTCCAAGGAAACCCTCTTTTCACTTTCTAAAGTAAGCATGTGTGAGACTGGAAACAAGAATCTAGAATCCCTTACTTTGGAATGATAATGTGAATTAAGAATTTATGATTAATTATTTATAATACTATCTAAAAACATTGTGAAATATTTAATTTGCTAAATGAATACATAGGCCCTAATAGTGAAAATTCAAACAAATAAATAAAGTTAAGAAGCTAGAATATGAAATATACATATTACCTCAAGACTTAAAATGATTGATTTTTGCTTGGTGATTGCCACCAGCAATACATGTTCCTGCTAACTATAGATTTGATGCAAATCTAAGAATAGTAATTTTATAGAGCGTGCACAACACTTAAACATGGCAGGTGATTAGTTGAAATATATTGATTTTTGATATCTTATTGGTTTTAAGTGAGAGCTAAAATAAACCGACTAACCAAAATAACATAAATAGATTCCTATCACATAATAATAGCAAATATAGTAAGAAGCGGTGCTCAAAAAAATAGCAAATATAAAAATGTGTTGAATTACCCAACGTTTTAGATATTCAAGAATAGAACAACAATTCCCGAAGTTTTTGAGATGATAGCATATCCCTCCCAACAATTGGGCCAGGAAAAGGAAATATTATTTCCTGCGGGAATCTCGTACATCCTCAGTATTTTGTTATGTATATTTAAAAGACGGTGTAGCGAAAGGTGGATACAAAATATAAAAGAGAAAAAACACACTATGGCCTTTACAATGAAAAGAAGAATGCAGTTCACACTTTAAATTGCTGCCACTGGACAGAGTGATAATGGTTGCTTCATAAAGAAAATTGATTGTTACTGCCTGATCCCCAGACCTAGCTTTTATTCTATCGGAACTCGTCAGGGAGGAGTGTGAAACACGTAATGCCACTTTCTAAAAGAGGAAACCAAAAATAACACAAAAGGGAGAAAAAGGAGATTGGTAAAGAATAATAAGACACTTGGATAGGAATATGTAAAAGGAACTAATAATATAATAATACGTCATAGTAAGTTATTTTCTTCCTTTTACATCTAAGTGTCCTGTCATTCTTTTAGCAAGTTTCGTTGCATGTTTCACACTACTTCCTGGTGAGTTTCAATATAATGGAACCTTGGTTGGGGGATTAGACAATAATGATCAAGTTCCTTCAAAAGGCAACTATTAGCTCTCTGTCCAGTGGCAACAGGGTGAACTGCGTTCTTCTTTTCATTTTAAAAGCAATGTTGTTTTTGTTCCCCTTTAGATATTTTCCATCCAACTTTTCTATATCTTCTTCCAAATATATATGACAAACTTTACTTACAAAATTATTGTATGCCCACCAATGTTGTCTATCATTTACAACTATTAACCTTAAGCAAGAAAATCTAAAACAAAATAAAACTACAGTAATATCTAATAGCGAGTTTTAAACTTAACAAACAGATGATTCCCCTGATTTGTTTACTAAGATGATAACAGTAATATCATATTTTATCAAATAAAGTATTAAATAACTAAATGAAAGTAAAAATTATAGAGTTTCTAAAGATATTTGGTAGTTTCCTTTTATAAGCCAAAACACTACAGATAAAGATGTGACTATCCCACCTTTAAACAATCTTTGGCAAAAATAATTATTCGTGAAAATATTCAGTTCTTTGTAGGTTAGCTAATCGGTTTTTAACAGACTAAATTGTTTTATTTAAAACTTAATAACTCTTGAGGATGAAATCACAATTGTGTCCGGCTACAATGATAGCCATGTTTTTAACATTATCAACTTAAGTAAAAAGAGTTAACGAAATTGTTCAATTATTATAGTGTAAGAACTTTATCAGTTATTTACATATTATGTGGGGTATAAAGCTATCTTAGTTGGGTTGGAACTGTATAGGAGATAGGTCTTTCAAATATTGAAATATTTGTTCAAAATTAAAATGTTATAAAAATCAATTATATTCCTTAGAGCTATTGTATTGCTTAATAATGTGTTTCTTCTAACATAGCTATAGGGCAAACCTAGTAATCAGACCCCAGGCAATTAGTCTACAACTAACTGAATATATAGTTAGACAAGAACATAATATTAGGAATGAGCCCCTTGAATCCCCCAAATCCTGAAGGATATTCAAGATTTGAGGATTCCAAAAAATACTATCCAAGATTTTTTGTAAATAAATAAAGTGTAAAGTTTTACAATTTTGAATCAGAATTGGATTTTGAGGTATCATGCTGTCGATTAACAGCTTATCCCAGCATAATTCTTGAACAAATTGAACTACCGGACCACAGACAATTAAATTCACCACTTTATTAATGTATGACTGTTATAATTAATACATGATAGCTAATAATAATAGGCAATCATTTAGTTACTATTTATCTTTTATCCAACAACTTATTAATGTGAACAAAATCAGAAATGAAGAAAAAACAACCATATCAGGGTAGAAAAGTTTACATCTTATGTTTATTGTGTTTTCTAAGATTCATATTTGGATCCAAGATTCAAAATTCTTAGTGTCAATGAAGAATCGAGATTTGTATCCATCAAAAGGAAATTTGATCCTTCTCTATTTATGTTAGTAAATTGAATTTTGTCATGTGATAAAACGTAATACTAACATTCCATAACATTAGACTATATTTGGTTACTTTCTAGTTGTTTTTTACACTAGGATAGGTTTTTATAATAATATCCTTAGTTTGATGTGTACTCTTTCAAACAGTATTTTTGTGTAAATAGATACAATTTTTATTATGTTTTATAGGTCAACATAATGAGTTGTGATTGTGTGATAAATTATGTAAAACTATATTGATTGAATCATCGAAATAACAGGATTTGTATTTTGTAACTATCTATTATGAAATATATTTTTCTTATGTAAGTTTTTTTTTTTCTACAAATAAAATGACTATACCAAGTATTTTTAGTTGACCAAGAAACAATTTTTATTTTCTCTCCCATCATTTCAAATTCTCTGATATGGAATTAATCTTTAGCATTAGCATGAGATGGTACACACTGTTTACACTGAAGGGTATCAAATTTACCTTGCTTGAGTTTCACTGTGGTGTAGCTTGTTAGATAGGGCCATTTTGTAATCATTCAAGGTAAGACTGTTACCGTGTTTTGTTTTATTATGGTGTAGCTTGGGCTGGCAAACTATAAGTCATTCACGAGCTAAGTTTACCTGGATGACAGCTCGAAATGTTACTAGAAGTAATCCCTAATATATCACTACCCCAACAGCTGACATCTATCACTATTGACCCCTTTGGGGTGGAATTTTCTAAAATCCTTTCTTAGTGGGTGCCTACATAACAAAATGAATATACAATCCGAATTTCATGCTTTTAGCCTTGTTAGTTTGCGCTCGGCGATGATGAATCAGTCAGGACATGTTATTTTATAAGTATAGATTATTCTATTAAATTTAGATAAGAATTAAAATGATTGGTATCAAGATGCAGTTGACTATATTTAAGTGCATTTCTCTATCAGTGCTTTCATCTATTTGTAGATCAAATTGACCGTTTACTTTAATCATTTTACTGTACAGAAATATTTAGATTGATGCCCTAAGACATTTCAGCAATACTAAGCCTATCCCTGTTGTAGCCTATTATTGAACAAAGGCAATTTTGAAATTTGCTCTTTAAGTTCGCCTATAACATTTGGATTAATGTTTTTTGCGATCAACTCAGCAACTTTGAATTAGGCCTCAGGTGAACTATCTAAAGCCTAAACTCTTTTTTCCATTTTAGTTGCTGCCTTGTGTTATAATTTAAAATATGTTGATGTCTTTTGGGTCTCGCCGATAAGTTTGGTGGTTTGATGTTGCTTCATTTCGTACAGAACCATATTTTTATTGCGCAGGCGTTCTCCACAAGACACAGATAGAAACTGGTTCTGGGTACAATTTTCATTCCAAGTGAAAGCCAAAGCAATAGCAATTGTTATATCATTAAATAAAATAAAACTTTGAGGCTTTAAACTGGAACTAGTAGTAGATTTATTATATTGTTTGCTAGACTAGAACCTTAGGGAATTTTGATGGCACACTTGTTGGGAACCACTGCCTAAACATCTTTCATGTGGTGGCAAACATTAATTAAATTCATTTTGCGCTTGTGTTGGCTTGATGCTCCGTACTTATTCTATCAACACTGGGGACAATTTCCTTAAAATGTGCACTGCTACTATGTTGTGGTCCAGGTTATCATTAATGACACAAATACATTGGCAGATAAATTTATGGTTTTGTTTAGAATAACTAGGGCCTGAGATTTGATGACCTAAAACTTCTAAAAACTGACTCTAAAGTTACAAAAAAAAAGCTCTAAAAATTTAACAAAAAACTCGTAATGAATGAAAATACGAAATCAAACCCACACTTTACAGATAAAAACTAATATAATATATCTAAGCAATAAATTTAGCATATAAAGCTGCTACATTCTGTTAAACATTGATTTACAAATAGCTGCTTTAGAAGTAATATTATTATATAGTAGACCCTAATATTAATATTAGTGTTTTCGCAGTTGATTTGTTATCGAGGTTTATGACCACAACACTTACATGATTGACCTGGTATTGCTGTTAACTAAAAGTTTATGATAGAGGCGATAGGGGCCTACTAGATACCAGACTAAACAGTATGGTTATGACCAATGAACCGATAATTTGTGTGCCAATTTCAAAACAATATCACTTCTTATGTTAAATCCAAACAAGCATAACTTTGTAGTCAATAAATTCAAGTTTTTGTAAATTAAAATGGATAGAACTTACTACCTAAAAATACATGACAGTAAGTAAGTACTTAAAACTGTTAAGCTATGGATAAAAGAGAGTAGTACTATATTCCGTTCACGATAGGTTTTTAACTGGATGACAGTTCGAAAATTATATGTTTAGGTTTTGGGTTGCCAACACTTGTAAAAGATCACAGTTTTGTTATAAATGTAAAGATCTTTAATTACCTGTTATGTATTACATTTAAAATAACGTAAACTTAAGTTTTCTCATACTATTTCATTTTTTTAAATGATTTCTTTTTATCCAACTTGAAACAATAATTTAAACATAATTAAAAGTACTTATTTTTCGTTTTGGAACGTTACTGATTTTGTGTAATAAAGTGCACACATCAATATTGTTTAATACAGGCAAATGGTAATATATTAATGTGATAGTTAACCACAGTAATTTAGGCCAATATTATTTAAATATTTATTTGAGGTTGGACACAAAGTTTATTTATATTTTTATTCCCATTAAAAAATATTAACACCACTTTCACAAAATCTTCTAATGAACATAGCTATAAAACGACGACAGACAAATCTAAACCATATGATTGAACATAACGGTAAACAAGTTTTTTACAATGATGCAGACATGCAGTTGATGAAAATATTTTATTCAAATGATTGAACATAACGGTAAACAAGTTTTTTACAATGATGCAGACACACAGTTGATGAAAATATTTTATTCAGTTAAATATTTCAAAAGACAATAAAATAATCATAAAATCATTTATTGTATGTAAAAAATGATAATTTTTTCTTTTCCAAGTAAATACGATGCCTGTATTAAAAGGTATTGATGTGTGCACTATATTACACAAAATCAGTAACGTTCCAAAACGAAAAATGAGTACTTTTAAACGTAACAGTTATTGTATAAAATTGGCAAGGACATATTGTATCCATCTAGTTACAGACCTATATAGTAACCATAACAAGCTGTGTACGTGCACTATTGGAAAAATAAAATTAATAAACATTTTATATGGTTTTTAGAATCTCGCCATTTTAAGGTTGAGCATTTTGCCCGCACGAAAAGAATGAACGCAGGCTCAGGTGGAGGAAATTTACTGTCACGGACGGCCACGTGTGCATGTGTTGTGTCTAATTTCTCAGGTCAATCCCATATTCATGGTGAACAATTCGTTGTGATTTCTGATCAGTATCACAACGAATGTGATAGCTGCTGGTAGTTTCTTCGTAATGTATTCATTGTTGAAACGAAATAATAAGGCGCTTATAAGTAAATCTCTGTAAAACTTAGTTGTTAAATTTACTGGATTATGAATATTTTAAAAATCTCACCAGAATGACACCTGAAGACTTCAAATATTTAATAAACCCAGTAAGGCATAAGATTGAGGAGGATACAGCATTCAGAGAATCAGTACTTGTAAAGGACTATCTTTCTGTGACTATTCAGACATGTTTTTTATTACTACTGCATGGGGGCTCAAACCCTGGACCATAATTAAACAGACAGTGTTTGGAGCTCGCCCCTCGGAATCCACAGACTGAGGAGTGGACTTGGGCGCTGGGCCGAGTGTGCCCCAGGGTGTGCACTCCATGTGTCCCGGTAGTTTTTATCTATTGGTGGTGGAACGTGCAGTCCATGGCGTCGGGCACTCCTCCCGCGATGTGTGGAGAAGCATCCTCTCTCGATGAATATCAAACATAAAGTGTGAGCTTTTGGCAATGTCTCGCTGTGATTTTCCCTTACCCCCTTTACACATTCGGATGCCCCAGGTCATTACTTGGTGTCTAAACATGTTCAAACAGGAAAATACTGGCTGGCACTGGTTCAGTACGGCGTTGTGATCCCCTTTCCACATCCGGGTGCCCCAGGTCATTAATCAGTGACTAAACATGTTTAAACCGTAAAATATGGGCTAGCACTGGCTCCGCCGTGATTTTCTCTGAACCCCCTTTCCACATTCGGCGTCGCTCAGGGTGAATATATAGGGGTGGGGGGGGTCACTTGGTCGACTATTTATAAGCGTTTGTAGAGCGGATCACGATGGACAAGTTAAAGCAGCTGGTAAATATTGTTGACGCCGTGCAGACCGTAAAATTGTGTGATCTATTCGTATATCAAAAGTACTCAGTGAATAAACTAAAAGCGGTCAATACAAAGTTCGGAGACGCCTAATAGCATAGCTAGATGGTGAGTTTTGTGTATTTTTACCCTGTAGTTTTGGTACTCTAACGGATGAAAACGTCTGTGATCTTAATAAGGAAAAACTGATATTTACCTGCGCCGGATTAAAACCCGGTACACCTACAGTTATGAACTTTGAACGCGTTTAAGAGACGGGCAGCAACATTGAGCAGTTAACAACATCAGGCAACACCTCTTCACTGGCAGTTAGAACAAGTTTAACATCCGTGCAAGAGTTAAAGACGTGTAATACTTAATTGCACAGTGGACAGGTTAAAGACTCAGCAAATCATCTAGCGCGTTTAGCGGTCTGGTACGCTCACCATGCTTAGAACCGGTTAAATTAATTTAATGTTTGTGGTTCATACAATTGCGGGGCGGGCCTATATGACAGCAGAAAATATCCACAGTGTGGCCGTGAGCGATAGACATGTAATTTACAAAGTAGTGAACCACGACAGAGAGGAGCGATGCTACATCGAGTTCTGCGACTCTACCTGTCACACGATCAGAGCGACTGAAGTGCTACCCTACGAGAGAATCGAGAAGATTTACCTGTGTGTTATGACGTGTGCTGTGTACAATTTCCGCAAAGGGGACGTTGAGGCCGTGTTGCCCAGGCCTCCACACNGGGACGTTGAGGCCGTGTTGCCCAGGCCTCCACACCACCCACCACAACACTTCACGACGCCGCAGCCACCGCCCCCACCCCCAGAGTCATCAGCATACCCGCCGCAAGAGTCGTCTGCCTACCAGACGTCACAGACGTGACCACGTGGGTGACCACCTGCCCGCCGCCAACGGAGGAGGAGGAGGTAAAGTCCGAAGAACCCATAAATCTCGAGAATTTAACAATGTACAAAACCTATTCAAATGTTAAAATTATAGGTGAAACGCCCGATGACTACATAATCGGTCTGGGCAGTTTCGGTAACGTCTTCCTTCCAAATACTTCCTATTATTTGGATTGTAAGCTATTTGAATCCAAACCACGCTGTATGATATATCTCGGAGGACAAATTGTGATGTTTAAAAGTGAGTTAATAAACTAGGCGCGCTCATGTTGCCGTAGCCTTATTTGACCACTTCACTAATCTCACACAATCTGCTAACATCATCGGAGCTAGCGGTGAAATTTTGAAACAGGTTTACTCTGTGAGAGTGGGGGGAACATATTGTATAAGTTAACTCAGTTTGTGGGTAGAGGGCATTGCTGCTTGAGCGAAGTGGACAGGGATATTTATTTACACCATTTCTTTCGTTGCATCCCCAGTTGCCATTATGTCATTCAAATGTAGCTGGTCCTACACAAAGCTCTCCAATCTTATTCAACACAAACATCACTGTCATCAAACGACTTCCAAACCTTCTCACCAGGATACCTGTTGGGACGAGGAGGTATTATTAAACCAGATCGAGAAAGAGGAATACAACCGTGTCAAGTGCTTAAATGAACTTGAGAAAAACAAAAGTTATAACGTTGTGCTATAAGAAGAGGTAAGCAATGTACCGAACGTTATTGTGCTTGATGGTGTGGGAAGAGTAATAATGCCGGGTAAAAACTTTGGAGACATTGTCAATAGGCGTTTTAGAGCCTCTCAGCGTGTCCTGAACTATTTTGGAGGTGACTTCTACTCATTTTCTATATGTTAGAAGAGATTATTTTCTCTCCTGATGTTTTTATTAGGTAAAAGTGTGATTATATGTTTTTCTTGTTATCATTATTGGTTGCACACTTAACTCTCAATTTAATTACCTGTAGTGGTCACAAGGTCTAAATAATATTAATATTGTAGCTTGTAAAAAAAAAATCTCTATGATGTTGTGGTTGCACGCTATGAATGTTTTAAATTAATTAATTAATTAATTAATAGCTGATTGTCAATAAAATGAATACTAAGAAAATGTTGTTATTTTTTTTTTTTAAATCCCTAGAACATGATGTTTGGAAATCCCTGGATATTCAAAGACAGGGAAGAACTAACAATATTCACGTGACAACTTTGCCGGAATGAGACTGGTAGACTGGTAAATGTTATGCTTTATTTCTTACATATGTGAGTTAATATAACATTAGAAAAAAACTGCTTGGTTGTATAATATAAATATATATATTTATATATTAATGAGTAGAAAGGATAAACCTGTAGATTATTGCAAACAGTTTCACTGTTTATATAGCGTTTATAAATTAACTAAATTTGGTTTAAGGTAAGGTAGAAAGTTCACACATACGTACACAAATGCATTTAAATTATTATGATAAGCCAAACTTATATTCACATGTATTCATTTCTTAATCACTTTCATTCTGCGCCATCTAGCGAATAGAATGAGCAATTATGACTTTTTAAATATCTTGTGATAGCACAGACATTCCATATTTAATTAATGGTATTATTACTACTCATACAATAATTTAAATACACTAATGGGGTAGAAATAATGAAAGTATTTATGAGGGGTAAGTGTACCAGCATTTGTGTAGGGAGAGTTGGAAATATCCTTAGTTTAATAGGGCAGTGTTCGAACTCCAACCTCGTCAATCAACCATACCAGACGAGCTCCGCTTAGTTACTAGTACATCTCACAAGACATAAATAATATTGGTGATTGTAATTTTTTTTTAACTTTGTTGTTTCTGTTATATACTATAAAGGTTTAAAATAAAATTTATTAATCACCTGCTGACTGTCAATAAAATAACTAGTAAGAAAATGTGATTATTATTTTAAAAACATCCCTAGAATATGTTATTTGAGAATCCTTGGAGAGTCAAAGACAGGCAGGAGATTGCAATATACATGTGTCAACATTGCCAGAATGAAATATTAAATAGCTCAGAGTAGTAAACTTTAAGCTTTATTGATTACACATGTGTAGTTAATATAGCTTTAGCAATATATATATATATGGGCTGTAGGATATGATTATTAAGGAGCAACAAGTACATTATAGGTATTTCTCATCATCTATTATTCCCTTCATATCGAAAACGGTCTATATTTTCCACTTCTCATCCTCAAGTATTCCCTTCATATTGAAAACGGTTTATATTTTTCCCTTCTCATCCTCTAGTATTCCCCTCATATCGAAAACGGTCTATATTTTCCCTTCTCATCCTCTAGTAATCCCTTCATATCGAAAACGGTCTATATTTTTCCCTTCTCATCCTCTAGTATTCCTTTCATATAGAAAATTGTCTATATTTTCCCTTCTCATCCTCTAGTATTCCCTTCATATCAAAAACGGTCTATATTTTTCCCTTCTCATCCTCTAGTATTCCCTTCATACTGAAAACGTTTTATATTTTTCCCATCTCATTCTTGCGTATTTCCTACGGTCTATATTTTACCCTTCATATCGAAAACGGTCTATATCTTTCCCTTTTCAATACTAAGTATTCCTTCATAACGAAAACTGTTTAACATCCTCCGATAATTCCCTGGTTTGAGTCTGTAGTTTAGACCCTTCCCGGGAGCGTTATTGGGCTGCCAGATGTCCTCCTCCCCCCTCCCGCCTCTCACTTTACGCCCCATAAAAATTATGTTTTATGTTATAGACTTTAGTTTTATATCAACTACATATTTTAAAAATCTAGAGCATCTACCTCTTATTATAGCAACATCCCTGGCGAGGAGTATAGAATATATAATCTTACAATCTCCATTAGTTAACCAAAGAGAGTTTGAAAACATCCTTGATGAGCATTATTATTCGTGGATACCGCATACAAAAAACTTGATGGAATAACAAAGCAAGCGACTATAAATAGACCTAGAAATCATTACAGTTGGTCAATATAACATATAATCATCAAGATTAGTTTTGACGCGCTTGAAATTGGCTAAATTCAGGTATGTTTTAAAGCGCTTTGTATGTTTTAATAGGTATCTATTATACTTAATCAAGACAATGGAAAATTCATCAACATCCACATCAGGTATTTCAATTCTCTTCTCTTACATAGTTTAAAAAAGTGATTGATTTAAATTTAAATTGAATGAGTATTTGCCAGGGTTAAATTTGTGACGGTTCTAAAAGCTTAATCTATTCATAAACCATGTTTGAGTCAAAATTTTGGTCTAACCGGTTATCGGATATTATAGGGTTGATTCAAGTGATCTAAGCGCTGCCAGATTTATTTTAATTCTGTCTATAAAATCTATGTGCTTTGAATAACATTTGCTTAATCTAATCATAAATCATGTTTAAGCTAATCGATTATCAGACAATATCTGTCTGATTCAATTACTATGTGTTCTGGTACTTAGATTAGAAGAAATTGATTTAATTTTAAACAGATACTTTCTAAGATATATGTGTTCGATAGTATCTCTTTAATCTATATCAATGGTATTGAATGCAGCTATATATTTAAAGTATCGGGTTAGCGAGTTTGTAAAGCATCGCCGTTATTTACATGTGATTGGCAAGCCTCCCTAAATACCCAACACGAATAAAGGAAGCTATTACTATGGCGTTGATTTGATTATCTTATCCTGAATATTTATTAAAACTTATATTGTCTATTTAGAGTCTACATATCTACAGGAAGGAATTAAGGCTTAATAAACTAGATTTACTAAGGTACACCCTTGGCTCAGTGGACAGATACGCTATCAACTAAATGTATATCCTGGGAGTGTTAAAAATTACAACAGAAAACTTATGGCCATAGGAATTATTTGACTTTTAGATTAGCTTACAGATGTTGCGAGGAAAGCCTGCTTAAGGGCTTAATAATATTGTTTAGGGATAGTAGGAAACCACCTTAATATTTTCCCTGGATGGGACCGCTCATGATGTATAAAAGTAGGTAAATAGGAATGGTACGCGTTACTATTTGTTTGCGTCATGTGAATACATAGGTTACAAATAACGGGTTTGTATACATGAAATTACTTTTGTACTCTGAAGCGCCTCACACATCATTAGCGAAGAAGAGATTCCAAATCATGGTTCGAACCCGAGTGGGAATTTTTCCGCTCAACGAGGACGGTGACGGGGGATCGTGGCTCAAACCCTTTCAGGTGCAAAGAGGATGCATTTTTTTCCGCTCATAAATATAAGTTCATAACACTTTAAAAAGACTACAATTATTAAAGAGTTAGTAAATTATATGTCTGTAGAACCTTTAGTATAAAATAAATAATATATTCTTTTACATACTCTTATTACTATAAAACTATTAACATTGTTTAGCATGAGTTATATTATCGTAGCGTTTACAATACTTTCTCTTTAGTTAAGAGAATCTCTGTTTGACTCTTGTTATGGTAAGCTATGCGTTAATGCATATTTGGAGCACCTGATAGAAATACAAACATATTTCTTGTAGTCCGCTCATAAATAAAAGTTCATAACACTTTAGGGAATTTTTCCGCTCAACGAGGACGGTGACGAGATACCGTGGTTCGAACCCTTTCAAGTGCAAAGAGAGAGTGTTTTTTCCGCTCATAAATATAAGTTCATAACACTTTAAAAAGAACGAACCTTACTTTCCCCTCACCCCACAAGCTGTTCTCCCCCCTTTGTTTCCCTTTCACCTTGCTTTCATCCGTCTCTCTTTCTCTCTCTCTATGATTCTGAGTTTATCACCTATTTTGTTTTGTTCCGTTCAAGTTATATTTGAGGGTATAAAAAGGTAGTTCCTCAGTTTCATGGTATGGCAATCTATCACAACGTAGCTCCGAAGAAGGGACCCCAGATAACTCGCTCAAACGACGGAACCATGCTGTATTGAGCGTGGAATCCACCACCGCACCATCCAGGAGGATATTCTGCAATTACATAAGTATCCTGTTGTCGTTTTCAAATATATTTGACTTTAGAGTCTAGTCTTTGTAAAACTAGACAATGTCTGTCAAGACATTCTGATTGATAACTTTTTATGTTGTGTTAATGATCTTTATAGTCGAAAGCGACTTTCATTTTGTATAATTTTCATATTCAGTCGAATCGACTGTAAAACCATCTTAAGTCTTTCAGACTTCTAAATTATGATGTTTATTTAATTTGTTGTATGAAGTGACCCTGTGACTAAGTGGTCATAGTCAAAATGACTCGTATATGTAGCAAGTCCTTCAGACACGATATATTAGTCCTAGCGGTTATTGTTCTCTTGTACAGTTTCAAAATATGAGCCTTTTGCTCTGGATATAAGAAGGATTTAATTCTAAATCCTGCTGGTCCTCACAAGTTCCATAAGACTGGTTCATGTTTCTCATAACACCGTGGACGTCATGTGCATTTGTTAATATTTAGTATGGCTTCAAAGAGGCTCTCTGTCCTTGTTTAAATCCCTTTTTTTTAGTTCTATCTTTAGTCGGGCAGGTAGTCACGCTTTGCGTGTGGTATTAGCTTGGGTGTGTAAACCGCGGAACTCCACTGGATTCATAGTGGGATCCACGCAGATAATACCGTTTTTCTCGTTGCCCGCTTTGGACGCCTACAGTTATCAGTATGGCTATTAGAAGTAATTCAAATTAGTGTTGCACCCCTGAGAGAGGGAGTCACTATATGTTTATACTATTGAATGCTCCGGCAGTACCAATAGGGAAAGAGACCAGCCATAGTACTATTTTTGTTGACACCTGTTTGTTAGCCATCGAACAAATGTAATAAACATACCTTTCTATTGCTTTTCAAGATCCGATGACTTTTAATTCTTATGCTACAGTTCCAATCAAGCAAGATTGATTAAATTATAAATATGTTAAAATCCTAGATGTATACGATTTTTAGTTAATTTCCATTACTAATTACCTTACTGCCTTCTCTTCTAGAAACACCTGACTGTAGCCTGGCACCAGCCCAGCTTTTGTTATCACTGCCAGACAATCACCTTTTTCTATTTGATTTGAACAAACTTAAATCTAGTGTTCATGTATTCATGTTGTATATTTAATATTTAATCCTGGTGTTATAATAAATCTATTTGCTATCTAAATTGTTCAATCTATTTTAGATCATGTCACCTTGTCTTAGTTTACATTCCCCTAGTTAGGGTCCAAGTTTAACAAAGAGTTAGTAAATTATAGGTCTGTAGAAAAAAACTCTAATATAAATGAAATAATATACTCTGTTACCTACTCTATATTACTAGAAAACTATTAACACTGTTTAGCATGAGTTATACTGTCGTAGCGTTTACAATACTATCTAAAACTCCAATATACTCTGTTACCTACTCTATATTACTAGAAAACTATTAACACTGTTTAGCGTGAGTTATATTGTCGTATCGTTTACAATACTTTCTCTTTAGGCGAGAGAATCTAGGTTTGACTCTTGGTATGATAAAATATGCGTTAATGCATCTTTGGAGAACCTCATATAAATACAAACATATTTCTTATAGTCCGCTCATAAATATAAGTTCATAACATTTTAAAAAGACTACAATTATTAAAGAGTTAGTAAATTATAGGTTTGTAGAAACACTAAAAAAACTACCATATAAATGAAATAATATACTCTGTTACATACTCTATATTACTAGAAAACTGTCAACACTGTTTAACGTGAGTTATATTGTCATAGCGTGCACCTTTCAATTCTATTCTATTATATATAGCGTTTAGATGAGAGATTCTATGTTTAACTCTTGATATGGTAAGCTATGCGTTATATAAATATATTTCTTGTAGACAGTTTTGATAAATTATGTAAATAACTGTGTTTAACGTGAGTTATATTGGCATAGCGCGCACCTTTCAATTACATTTTATTTTATCGTTTAGATGAGATAGTCTATGTTTGACTCTCAGTTTGGTAACCTATGCGTTAATACACCTTTGGAGTACCTTATATAAATATAAACATATTTCTTGTAGACAGTTTTGATAAATATTACTATATAAATAACTATAATAATAACTTATTATTCGTGACCGTGTAAAACTATTTTTATGTCTTCGGTTCATGCTTATTGACCCACAACAGCCAAGGTGAGATGGAGTTGAATGTGTTGCAGGTCACAACCCTGCACCTGACTTTAAGGCAACCACTTCTGCACTGCTTAGAGCCGGTATATAGGTCTCTGTGCTGGACAATGGCCACACTGAGATAACATTTTTGACACCACTCACAACTACGGTTGTAGTTTCTGCATCGCCAGCGGCATCGTCGTCAAAGATAGAGCTACCATGATCAGTGACAAATACCATCTCAAAGTGATAAAGATTTTTAAAAACAAACTGAAGAAAATAAAGGACTCTAAGAATTGCTTGAGAAAATCGGTGCTGATCAAAAACTTAATGAAACGCCTGCAGAAAGAGGTTGAAGAAGAGAAGTTACAGAAACAGCAGGCCCGTTCATATCCCTGGTGCTATACACCGTCCGGTTTTTCTAGAGATACTCCTTGTGAAAATGGCGGTGTCTTGAGCCCTCTATCTGGGACCAACACCAAGAGTTCTGAGACATCTGTACTGAATGACACCCCCCCATTTACTCAAACTCTGAACAACAAATGTTTGCTGAAGAACGACTCTTTCAAGAAGCGTTCCTTTGATGAAGTAGACAGAATTGCAACGTATGTGACGTCCTACGACAGTTCTACATGCCACCGACATTGTGTATGCTCGACAATAGAGACGATGAGGACAAGAATATGAACGTGGATACCGGTGCTCCTCCTCTATCTCTGACATAATGATGCTGGAATAAATATTATGTTAGTGTTTTAACGTCTATACCCCACCTCCCTCCTATCCTATAATACAAGTTCCTTTAGCTTATAAGCTCACTCTCAAACATTATGGATGGTTCTGAATAAGGAACACTTTTAATGAAAAGATAGATATTCTATATGTTCATAATTGCAACAGGAGTTAAATGTTTTCAATTAATTAGTTTTATACAAAGTTTTATGTGATATTTTTTTTATAAGAAACACATCCACTGAAAAGATGAATATTTTAAAATCTTATTTGGCATAGTTGGACGGTAAAAGATAAACATAGATGATAGTATACATTGAAAGTGTTAATAGCTTGATGTATTGCTAGAACTGATTTACAGCTAGTTTAAAAGTTAATTGGTACCAGGAAACATATGCGGTGAAAAGATAGTATATTGGAGGGAGAAAATGACCAAATATTCTTATGTGTGATACTAACTAAATATTCTTATGTGTGATAGTAACTCTATATTTAAATACTTTAATGGTTTGAGAATCTGTTCATTTAAAGCGTTACAACTTATGAATTTATTTAAAAGATATATAGACACCGTGATTTTTTCTTAGATATTTAACTTATGAACTTATGTAAAAGTTATAAATTAGTTATGGTCCTGTCCAGGGTTTGAACCCATTAACACCGCGACCGTCGAGCGAGCTTCAAAACACTTGGTCTCGGGGCTGGGGTCCCGAACCCCGAATTGTCAGTGTCACACGTCATTGGACACATTATCGAGCTAAAACCATCAGCTCAGGGTTTGAACCTACCATCTAGTTTTTACTGCCGAGGACTGGAGGAGATCAAGGTCCGTATCCTGATCGGGTATACTGTTGTCTGTTTTCTCACTTATCCTCCAAGCAAATTGGGGTATATTTCTTTTAGAGGGAAGCTCGAGATTCGAATCTATATCGGTTGAATTGGAGATGGTTTGCCTTTTAAGAGGGAAATAAAATCGAGCTAACACCTTCGCTGCACAATATTTTTACATACTAGTTAATTGTTGCCTTTATTTGATAATGCACAGACACAGAGTCAGTCATTTTTATATTGTGCACTGGTTAGGTGTTGTTAATATATTTCGTGTTTCAATACTTTGTAAATTACATGTCTATCGCTCACAAACACACTGTGAATATAGGCACGCCCTGATCCACAAACATTAAATTATATAGCTGGTTCTAAGCATAATGAGCGTACCTGACCGTTAAACGTGCTGGATGATTTGTAGGGTCTTGGTGTACATGTATTAATTAACTGCTTGACTCTTCTATCCGTCTCTTAAACGCGTTCAAAGTTCACAATGGTGAGTTAACCATGTTTTACTTTGGCGCAGGTAAATACCAGTTTTTCGTTATTAAGCTCGCGCAGAGTACCAAAACGACAGGGTAAAAATACACAAAACCCACCATCTAGATAGGCTATTAGGCGTCTCCCTTTAATTTATCCACCGAGTACTTTTGATCGACGGTTAGATCACATAATTTTACGGTCTGCACGGCGTCTTCAATATTTACTAGCTACTTTAACTTATTCATCTTGCTTAGTATACCGTCGACTGTCAATAATGAAAATAAAAATATTTAAACAGAGACTCTTTAAATAAACATATTTAACTATACTCTCAAGTTTTTTACTTATTCTTTATCCTTGTTAAGTGTGTGAGTTTAATGTTATGCTTGAAGGCTATTCATTTTTATCAAAGATTAAGAAAAAAAAACAAATTCTTTACCACTTTAGACTAAGCACCATCTTTTCCTCTTTCTCTAAGAAATATATATTTAACAAAATAGATGTATCTCTCCCCTACTGAATCAAGAAGCATTATCACCACTATCGACTGTCAAAGGTAATGATTAATTGCCATTCTGGTCTTAATCATTTTCTTCATTAAACCATTCAAGGACAGCTTCTATGATTAGTTTAAAAATATAGTTTTTCATCCTTAAACCTTTTACACATTTAAAATTCCATAACCTACAAATATCAAATAATTTTGAGTAATTTACAAATAATTTATTATAGAACCATAACATGTTACAAATAGTTTGTCTCATTAAAATACTATAATTTGACTTTACATTATTATTGTTATTTATCCGAAGCTTCTCAAACAGTTCCATTTAAAACAATGTTTACATTTCTTTATTAGTAGCATTTTCTCCTACAGAGTTTGCAACCTTTTAATACATATATTTAGCATGTGTCCTGGTTTGTTTCCATTACTTGTAAACTTATATATATATATTAGGGGTGTGCAAAGCTTCGAAAAGTCGAAGGTCAAATTTCCTTCGGTTTCGACTTTGACATCTACAATAACCTTTGCATATTCGAAAAATTTTGAAGGAAGAATAAAACCTCGATAAACTTTCAAACGATTTAATTTTATCCTACTAAATATTACATATTTCATTATTTAATAATTTTAAAACTGTTACTAAACAGAACTTTAACACCGAAAAGTAATTTAACCGCCATGACGTAAGCATAGATTAAAATCGGTTAAGTAAATATTTATATTATTATATTCATTATCGCCAACATAATTTTGTAAAAAATAAAAATACCTACAAAGAAATAACACCATGGTCACGGGTATGAAGTAGAGAAAGCGCTTTAGTTGTGCTATCATCCCAGCTCGCGTCTAATGTTTAGTCCTTAATAGTCCATCTCTTTGGAATTGTCTGTGACAAATTTACTAGTGCATTTTGACGCATAAGTTTTTCATAGCTTCTTTACGTTTTCTTTATTATTCAAAATGGCTGATACGGAGTGTGGTAAACGAAAAAACAATGTAATTTATAATAATTATGAGAGAAATTCAGATGAAAAGACATGCATATGTAAAGTCTGCAAAATAATGTTATCAACTCCACGATGTAAGTAAAGATTAAAACTTTATTGATAACTTACTAAGCTTATCAGTAAGCCTGTGTACATTAATTATTAATATAGGCCTTAGGTAACAAATAAGGAATTTTTCCCGGTCCTTGTTACTGACAAGATCTAGATTATATAAACGTTATTTCAGTTAAAATAGTTTATTTATTGTGATATGATATAAAAGTAAGCCTATTTGCTTATTAATTTAATTTGGTTAGGAAGTTTTTATACAATGCACTAAAGAGTTGTTTTTATCTTGTTGCAGCTACAACTACAACACTATAAGAACATCTAAAAAAAATCCTACAGAATTAAGACAATATGAAAATGAAAAAA